>JANHZU010000352.1:59659-94399 GCA_032468055.1 Acrochordus granulatus
ATGGGTGGGTGGGTGGATATATAGATGAGAGAAGGAGGGAGGGAGGGAGGGAGAGGGGAGAGAATAGAGAGATAATAGTTAGAATGGCAATAGGGCCTATGGAGCCTTAATGGCAATAGACAATTGGAGCTTCAAATGTCCAAAACAGATCCCCTTTAGCTTCCATTGAACTGAATAGCAGCTGCAGATCCCAAAGAGCAGGTAACTTAAAGAAATGCAGGAGATTCATAGACAGCCTTCAACCACTTTCTCACTAAGTATGTGGAAGAACATCACACCACTCCAGAGAACTTCTCCAAGATGTTCATCTCCTTTGAAAGAAATGTAAAAAAGGCAATTGCTTTCATTCAACCTCATGAGACTAGTTCAAAATAAAAATGCAAAGGGTGGGGATTCCCTCTAACAGTATCTGAAATATTCCTTAGATACTTTTGCTCCACTAGGCACATTGTATCTTTCACACATTTGAGAGGTGCACCAGAAAGATGCTCCCATAAATAGACTACAGATTTGAATAAATAATTCCAAAGTGTATTCATACTTGCTTGCTGATGCTTTTTCTGTGAAAAGGTATGGTCTTAATTATTTTACTACTTTGATATGTTTGTAGGTGACTTAACTGTTAGCAACAATCCTGAGTACGTATTTCTGGTTATTCAAGACTTTGCTGGTCTTAGTCAATAAAATAACAATAAGATATAGGAAATATTTTCTATACTGGCAGGATTTTTTTATGGCATGGGTAAAGCAATGTTTTTGGGTCTGGGGGAATTAATAAAGACTGACTTGTACATTGGCAAGGGAATTGCTTAAAAGAATTTTCATAAAATCATGCAATTTCTCAATACATTCCTTGCAGGCCAAATATAGAACAATGATTTTTATAGACTTCTCATTTAGTATTTTTCCTTTTACCAGTGTTAAAAGTAACTCTTAAAACCATCTGATCCACAGTAAAATAATGGCCCATATTCTTTTCTCTTTGACTTTCTCTTTTCCTCAACTTTTCATTTTTTTCCCCAACAGAGTTAGCAAGTCTGCTTTGCAGAACCCCTTTTGAAATAATCATTCCAAGAATCAGCAAAATCCAACAACTTGGTAGAAAGGAGCCCATTTCAAATGAAGACATCATATAACTTAAAAGCCTGTAAGTATTCAAAGAAAAGTGTTGCCTGACACAGCCTACTGAAACCTAGTACAAGTTTCCCTGCTGGGTTCAATAATGAGCAGTAAAGACATGCTCAGTGACTCACACAAAAGGGTGACACTTGCTTTGAGATGGTCATCAAGTCCAATTTCTTCTGGCAACTTTTCTCTTTGCAGTCTTTCCATGACCCTTTGTCAATCCTCAAATGCAAAATGGATCCTTGAATAATTACAGAGCTCACATTCATTTGGATCAGATCTGGAAGAAAACTCATTCTGGAAGGATGGTCCCCATTCTTACAGTGGTCTATTCTGTGCCAACTGTGGTTTCTAGAGTCAAAATGAGAAATGAGAGCTACTCTACAGTCTGCTCTGTCTTCACTGAGACAGACTTTCGCCATCTCAAGACAGATCTAACATTCACTTTCGTATTGTTTCTGTGGATATTTCTTTTAAATCACACATGCCAAATTCATTTATAATGCAAATGTAAAACATTTATAGTGC
Organism: Acrochordus granulatus; assembly: GCA_032468055.1. Lineage (NCBI taxonomy): Eukaryota > Metazoa > Chordata > Lepidosauria > Squamata > Acrochordidae > Acrochordus > Acrochordus granulatus. Next base: position 61,313 of record JANHZU010000352.1, read on the forward strand.
AAATGTAAAACAGAAAATATCTGGGCATGATATTTTCCCATCGCCACCCTCAAAATAAATCTTGTCAATTGGACATTGGGAGCAATTTTAATCCACAAACCAATGGCATTCATTTCATTGGAAGTTTCCTTTGATGGATGCCAGTTTTGACTTCCAGGTTTCCCCAAGGATTTTTGTTTTCAATATATACTGCACAGATTAAATCTCTACCCAATATAAATTGAGTTGCAACAGTAGAAATTTTATTTTGTTTTTTAAATGTGGCATTTGTCACCAGTCTAGTGAAATGTTTCTCCAAGGCAAATGTGGCCATTTCACTAGACTCCACCACTGAGCTGTTGACAAAATGCACCAAACTGCAGCATTGTAGTTTAGGAGGCTGGTGCTGGCATCTACATGTATTGTGCAGCAGAGCTTGGACAGTAGCAAGGAAGCAGCAGATAACACACCCATCTCTTTTCTAACAATTCAGATACACTTGAAGGCTTTTTAAAAACTCTGTTCCAAACTGCCATGCTTTAACCAGATATTAGCTCAAAGACCTGGTGTATCTTTGCTATCCAAACAGTTTCCTGGATGTGCTTTAGAGACTTGGTAATCTCTCCTTCATCCCTGTGGCCATTCCACCCTGCTGCCTCAGCATTTTTTTCAGCCCCTGATGCGCTCTTGCCCATCCCAAAAGAAAAAATATAGCTCACAAAAGAAGAAATATTTCTCACCTAAAGTAGCAAATATCTCCTACTCAACAGACCGTCCTGTTCAATTGTTCCTCGGTTGTTTCTCCTTCTGTTTTCAGCTGTTGGCTGTTCAGATGTAGCAGCCAGGAAGAGATTAGGAGGAGTAAATCTCCTGGAGAGGATCAACCCACTGAGGATGCGCATCCAGGTAAAGCGAGATGGAAGAATGAGGAGGAAGATGGAAGAATGAGGAGGAAGCCCATCGACCCACGGGAGAGAGAAAAGGAGATTCCCTCTTGCTAGATCCACTCCCACGCCACCCACAAAGCTGATGTATGTGGGGGGGGCAAGGAGGCTGCTGGCAGATCAGATGAGAGGGAACCAGCAGGGAATTATAATAGATGTGTTGCCTTGAACTTATGCAGGAAATTGATGGTGCTCAGCGTGGGCGGCATGGCAGGGAGAGACAATAGACTGTATTAGAAAAGGAAGGCTGTTTTAATGCGCCAGCCCTTCTGGGTCTCTGCTTATCCAACCTCGTGCTAGACTTAAAAGGGAAAGGAACTAGTTCCAAGCAGGGAAATACTCCTGCATAATTTCTTATTAAATGAAAATGAGATATTATATCAACGTATGGAGAAAAAAACTCATGGGTGGAGTGCAAGGAGCGTGAATCTTCCCTTTTCTCTTTCATTGTACCACTTTCTCCCCAGTGGTCTGTAGCATTCCTGCTTTCCTAACTTTCAGCTCGATCCCATGGTGGGGGAAGGGATATCAGGATAACTCTTCGATGGGATATATCTAGTCACAGTCATTGACTTTAGAAAAGCTTAGCAAATTTCTCCTGCTCTTGAAGAAATGTGGAGAAATTGTCCACTCGGTCTCTCTGTCCCTAAAGCTGGTGGATGATTTCTTAAGACATATGATGGCTAACTCTGGGAATGGTGGTGTCATACTCCACATGGCTAGTCAAGACTAAGGAAGAAGGAACTATGCAGAATTCAAAAAGGTGTCTTTACAGAAAGGAAATAGACAGGAACTCTTGGAAACCTTACACCCAGATCAGCCACATCTAACGCAGATCCCTACGCATCACTGAGCTGCAGCCTCCGTTGTTATATTCAAAGCCTCTACAGCCGCTTCACATAAATGTCTTTCCTAATGACCTTATAGGAGAAATCCTGGTGACAAGTTAAGAGTCTCTAATCCCTCCAGTGGAATAGGTCCAACAAAAAGGATTACCCCTCGTGCCCTCAGCTAAATGTAGACCTTTTTTTGTCTCCTCTAGGCGTAGAACTTCTCGTGTGTCTACATATTCACAGAGACACATATATTCCTCTCATTCCTGGGCTTGAATCATTCCATTTGTACCTATAGAAAAGAATATTTACAGCTCAGGGTTGAATTGTGGAGTGCTTGGTGCTCTCTGAGCTTGATTGATGTCTCATTACCAAACTAGGTAACATCATCAGTGCTAGCATTACCTGGCTTGGTAATGAAACATCTGCAAGAAATCAATCTCATTGATCACCAAAGACTCCACATTTCACTTAATATTCCAATCCGGATATAACCATCTGGATTTGTCACACTAAATAAATTTTCTCAAGACTTTGGTAGCCCAAACCAGTTTAATATTCCTCCTCATTTCATATATGGCATTTCAGCTGGTTTTGTAAATCAAGCCACCAGAAATTATGCAGTGTTCCTTGGGTAGAAGGATGGCTACACATATTTGTGAAACAAAGAATAAATAAATTAACAATTCCCATTTTTTAGTTGTATTCAATTATCTGTCATCAAGTTGCTGTTGATTCTTAGTGACCGTAGATAGATGTACTCCAAGACAATCTGTCCCCAACCTTCAGGTCTTCCAAACCTCACCTTAAGTGGAAAATTCATATTTTCCACTTTTAAATCCAATTTTCTTTCTGAAAAAAATCTATGCTCCCCCCCCCAGGGGGAAAACAAATTTTTTTAGAGAAAATAGCATCAGCAGGATGAATAAGAATAGGTGTCATGTGCAACATGAGTAAGGCAATTGATATATTCCAAGTGTATAATCCCCATTCAGATCTCATCAATACTGAAGTGACTTTCATGTATCTTAGTTTGAAAACTCTACGAATATGGAGAAGCTTCAGCTCATCTTCTGTGCATGCAAATTTAATGCACGCTAGTGTCCTTTTATGCCCTTTAACATCAAAGATCTCACCAACTACTTGAGCCTTTTGTGCAAAGTAACTTGCCTTTGGGCCTCAGATTAAGACTTCAACACCGAAGGAGATTCTGCGTCTGTCCCACGGTCAATATCCTGAGCGGTGGGGAAATTCAGAAGTTTTTCCAATCAAATTTCATTTCATAGCTATAAAGATGTAAATAATGATTACCTAACCCAATTAATTTTAACAGTTCCACTGACCATGATATGGGATGACTTAAGGTAGGCTTTGAGGGAGTTTAAAGGTGTTGTATGAAACCAGCTTGTTGGCTTAATTTGTGGTTCAATATACCATATGAACTCAGAAAATGGGTCAGAGAATTCAAGCATTATCTGAGTACCATCACTGAAACTTCACCAAGCTGGTTTCCAGAAATGGGACGAGGGAGGATTTGATCAGCATAACATAGGTATGAGATGCAGCAAAAATTCTCCATTTTCCTTAAATAAAATAACAGCAAAAAAGTCTAAATTAAGAATAGAAAAGAAATATGGCCAGGCAAAGTATTTTATGGCCAATACATTAAACAAGTAGCAGGCAAATCAGATAACAACAAGACCTGGCAATGACTAAGTTGAAAAAAGAGAGAGAGGCGAATTCTGGCTGTACGGGACCAAGCCTTAAGAAATGCATATAAAGCCAGAATTGAGAGGACAGCAACAGGTAGCAAATGCCATCTCTGCAAAGAAATTAAACACACCACTTAGTTAGCTGCTATGAGAAGATTGCCCAAACTAACTACAAACAATGACATAACAAAGTAACAACAAGAAATGCCATTTGCCTGCAAGCAAGAACTGGTGACATTGCAAAGCAGACAAAATAATTGAAAACAAAGAAGCTCATGTGCACTTGGACTTTAGAATTCAAACAGACAGGCATCTGCCACATAATACTCCAGACTTAACTGTTGATAAGAAAGACAAAAAAGTCTGGATAATGGCTGTGGTAGAACCTGGAGACAGCAGACTAGAAAAGAAAGAATTGGAGGAAATCATAAAATACAAAGACCTGCAAATAGAAACAGAACAACTGTAGCAAAAGAAAGCAAAGATAGTACCAATAATAATAGATGCCTTGGGTGCAGTCCCAAAACAACTGGAGCACCACTTGAACACCATGAGCATTGACAAAATCAAAATCAGTCAATTGCGAAAGACAGCTTTATTTGAACAGCTTACAACACCCTTAGCAAGAACATTTGGTATCCCAGATCTTTGGGAAGGGCTCACTGAGTAGACAAAAATGTTAAATCCACTCTGAACATCTGGCTGACTGTGCAACCAACCATAATGATCATGTAAATTAGCCACAAAGCTTTATCATAATACAACACAAACAATAATAATGTATGAAGATATAAGAAAGAGAGTAAAAGGCAAAACTGAAAGAAAATACAATTCATCTTTCTGGATCACCCCTACAATGTACCTCAGTCAGATCCACATATGCAGTTCTCAGTAGTGCTTTTTAAATAAAAGTCTATATATGTAATATTTGGGTTCTCCCTGAAGGTAAATTTGTGTGTTTTCCTCATCAGTAAACACCATTGGCTCACTTCATGCTACATGCCAAGCTTACTTTCCTTATTTACAGCTTAGTATTGTGTAAACCCAACCAACTGCAGTTTATTCCAGAAATCATAAAAATTAACCCATGGCTTGGCATGCTGTGTAAACCCAGCTATTATTTTTTCTATTCTTGGTTCTCATGTTGTTCTAAAAGATAATAAAAACTGCTATTCATAAAGGTTGTATTTAGGTTGAAAATCTCAACTGCTGCTACAGCCTGACCTACAATAGTCTTTCCCATCCTCAGTAAATTAATAATAAAATTGTTTTGCTAGCAAGTTCAGAGACTTACTCCTTGCAGAAATCTCTTCCAGAATGAATTACTGCTGCATCAGCACAGACGTGGATAATATACTAAAGAGGGCAGAGTGAGTTTGCAAGCAAAAGGCTGAAGAGAAGCAAGGAAGAAAGGAAGGACAGCAAGGAAAGATTCTGCTGCAATGACACTCAGTTCCTGCCAAGAAGGATCATTGCCAGTAACAACTTGTTTTTGGTTTTGGATATTAATAGAGCCCACCTGTTGTGGTTTTAAACCAGACTTAAAAAGAAATCAAAAGCTTTATTTGAATGCTCTAGATCTTGAACCATGCACAATGCCATCATGAGATTGTCAGCTGAATTTATTTATGTCTCACAGCTACTTTTATGCTGCCTACCGGTAAAGAGTAAGGAAAATGACCTTGGCAGGGATAGATATTTGCCAAAATGACAGGGAGAAAACATTGTTCCTGGTTAGTCTGTATGGTAGGACTGATACCATTTGAGTAGCTCTTATGGCTTTTGCTACTCTTGCTCATTTTTTCATGTTCTCAGGCAAGAACATTAACATTTGATACAACCAACATTTTCTTTTTTAAGTTATTTAATGGTGTGACCTCACAACTTAATTTATGAATGTGAGGTGGGCCTTTGGCCTTAACTTGCATAAACACTGATTTATAGCAGGTTGCTTGGACTCCACCCAGCAAGGACTCATCTAACAATTTATGTCTAAACCTAACCATATCTTAGAAAACAAACAAAGCCAAATTTAGGGTCCAACTTTTTTGCTTTCATTAACCACTGTTTTGCAGACTGGAGGCATCTGAGAAGAGATGGAATGCAACAGGGACATCTGCAGAATGTGGTCAAAAAAAGTAAAGATGGCAGCCACAATGCTACCATCTTGACTTTTTTTACATACTCTGTGGATACCCCTGTTACACAGTTCCACCACATTTATTCTATTCCTCCACTCCCTAAATTACTCCAAGAATTGCTGGCTGTCTATGAAAGGCACTTCTATTAGTTAGTTTACTCACTAGCCTTCACCTTCTTTAAATTCTTATTAGGCTTAGGTCCATTAACTAGAATGTTAAGATCAAGGCCCTAGCAAGCAGAGGCCCAACTGTAGATCCAGTCCAGCCTCAAAGGAAACTCAGCTGGCTAAGTTCCTAAAGCAATGCAGCAAAGGCCAAGGTTATAGTGCAAAGTAAAATACACACCATGCAGGCTAATCTCATTTCTCACAGAATCAGTCTTTAACCCAGGAAGATCTCCAGTTGCTGGTGCTGATTGCCTAATTTCCAGCACCAAACTGCTCCAACACAGACCTTCCTGGATCAGGTGTCCGTCCCTTCATGGCATCTCAGCTTTTCTCCACTCATCTGCTTTGCAGAACATTGATAGCCCTCTTGTGGGCTGGGCAGATCAACCTCCAATTCAAAGCCTGAATTACGAACATCAGCAGGGTTGGGGTCTGATGCCACTTCGTCGTTGTATCTAGCTCCCTGTTTCTTCATTGTTCTTTTCTGCTTTGAGAAAGACTTTTGATCCAGGAGCAAACACCACTAGTGAGATTTAATCAGCAAAAAGGTAAAGGTTTCACCTGCCAGTCATATCTACTCTAGGAGGTGGTACTCATCTCCATTTCATAGCCAAAGATTTGTCCAAAATTTGTCCAAAGATGCCTCCATGGTCATGTGGCAGCATGACTACATGACAATGCATACAGAATGCTGTTACCTTCTCACCAGTTTTGGTGGTATCTATTTATCTGCTTGTGTTTTTACGTGCTTTTGAAATTCATGATTCATCAACAAAGCATGCATTAAATAAATCACAAGTTATTATTAGTGAGTATCCTACAGTTCTCAGAGCCCCACTGGCTGAAAAAGGAAGGCAAGGTTTTCTACCATTTAAGGTGGATACTGTAATACATACTACTGTTTTTCTTTTTGTAAAATAAAATGAATTTCCAAACCTATCTTCTAGAACTGGCTCAACCCACACCTGGGATCTGCTCTCCATACACTTTGCAACCCTCAAGTGTGCATCGAGTATGAAAACCAACTGCAGAGTTTGCATGCTGGGTGCATACCTACCCCATTCTTTCCATTATCCCCACCTGGAGTCCCAAAGGCACACAGATGAGAGACAAGGGGAATGAATTCCAAAGATGAAAGCAATTAAGAGTACCTGAATTTCTATTCTTTGCTGATAAATCCAAAACAAACAGGTCCAGACTTGTTTTTCTCAGACTTGCAAGATTGATGTCAGCCTTGTGAGGCAGTCCAAACAAGAAGCACGCTCGGGAATAATTGTTCTTTCTTTATTGTAAGGTTATATTCACAGAACCTTGAAAGTCTGAAAGAACATTTCTCCTCCTCGTGTTTACAGCCCAAGAAACTAGGGAAGATCACTTCTTAGATGTTTGCTCCTGTGGGCTCAGCTGCCTCTTATCTAACCATTAGTCTGGTCAGATATTCTTCTGTCTCCCAAGGTCATTGTCACATTCCATTACAGGTACGTGGCCACCACCTTAATTTGTTTTACTCTCTGCAGACATGCCTGAGCCAACTTATATTTTCCTTTTCTGTATTTTGAAAGGGAAGAGGAAGAACTGAAGACCCAGCTCGTGAGCACCAGAAATTCATTCCAGTGTCAATTGAAATTTTATTTTAGAGAACAAAGCATTCAACCTTGTTTAAAAGAGACAACCTTCAGCCCAGTCATCCCATATCATGCCATAGTCCTTCTCACTGACAGAGTTTTATGGAACAACCAGTTAAATAGCATGAGCAATGATGGTGAAAGCATCTGAGATCACTGAAAGAACTATTCTTGGATTGTTCTTCATTCAGTTCCCCAGACTGAAAAGCTGCCTCTCCCTCAGAGCTTCTTAGTCCCACAATCTGTAGCAGGTGTGGTTTTCAATTTTCCTAGCTTTAAACCCACATTCATTTTTCACTGTGCTTAACAACAGTACTATTGTAAATATTTTCATAACAATATAAAATGTTCCAAAAGGTTAAAACTTCACAGAAGAGACATAAAAAATGTGTTTCTTTAATGGGTAGCTTTAAGATGTAGATAAAAAAACAGGAAGACAGGAAGATTAGAGACAACCTTTTCTACTCAAGAATTCTGGCTAGGTTAGAAAAGATCTTTTTGATTCAAGCTCACAATTAGTACAGTTTCTGAGATGACATAATTTCCAGCCATCTGTTCAGCTAGCGTGGTGGGAATCATAGCAGTTTGTCTCCCAAAGGAATTGCCTCCCAATTGCTGCTATTGTCCCATATTTTCCTATATGTTTATATGATTCCTGTACAAAGAGATCTCAAGGCCATTTACAACACATAAGTCCCACTTATCAACATTATCAAAATGAATAACAAAATATAATTGCCAAAACTTATAAGCAGTAAAGAAAAAGAGTAGGAAGAAGAAAACAAAAGCTGAATAAAAATATTAATCCAAAATTAACAAAATATAGGTCCAGATTAAAATCTTCAACAGTACCCAAAAAGGGTAAATGAAGGCACAACACCACTTGCAGATTGAAGAGTTTTTAGGAATTCAGGGGACGCTATAGAGAAGACCCTCCCATGAGCAACTATAAGACAGCAATTATTAATGGGGAAGGTATAATAGGTGGTTCCCAGGCAGATATTCAAATGGATTTTACAGATAGTCCTCACTTAATGATGGCAATTGGGACTGGAATTTCCATTGTTAAATGGAATGCAGTCGTAAAGTCATGGGATTGCATTGCTTAGTGACAGCAGTTCCAGCAGTCCTCACTTACAATTACAAGGGCCATGTGGATCATTAAACAAGGACCTCAGGTGACTGCAAACTTCCTGCCAGTGTCTCCATTGACTTTGTTTCTGAGAAACAAACTTTGTTGGGAAGCCAACAGGGAACATCACAAATTCAAATCACAGGACTGTGAGATGCTGTAATGTCATAATCACAAGCCAGCACTTAGCACCCTAATTGAAATCATGTGACTGTGGGGTCTTGAACAGCTGGAATATGGAGGACCAGTTGTAACTAGCACTCGCTGTCACAAGTTCAAACAGTCACTGAACAAGTGGTCATTAAATAAGTACTGCATGTATATAAACAACTAGCTACAACCATCTCAGCTACAAGGGACCTGCCTCCTCAAGGTTCAACAAACCTTGATAAAGAGAACTCTGTAAGAATTGTGCTTAAAAAGTACTTGAAATTACTTTTAGTTTAGGCAACTGTCAAGGAGCTGGACAGAAGGGAGTCTGTGCCTCTTCCCTCAAATCCAGCCAAAAGATTGTGGCTGCACATTTTCCAACAATGTAACTGCATCACCAGATAGCCTCCTGTGTTTCTCCAGAAGATTGGAGGTTGTTTCATGGCTCCACCCTCAAAAAGGTTGCCCCACATCTATCTGAATATTTAAGAACAGTCCCCAATGTGCACTTATACCTAACATTTGTAACTTCTAAAAACATTAAAGCTAAAAAAAATAATTATAGGTTCCAGTGCTTGATTTGTTTTCTCTACTTTTTAAATTAAAGGGTGCTTGTTTTTACTGTATATTTCTGTTTGTTATTGTCTCCAACCTAATAAAAGATTATTGTCAAATCTTTTGGCTGGATTTGAGGGAAAGGCATAGACTCCCTTCTATCCAGCTTCTTGACATTTTCCTAAATTGAAATTAATTTCAAGGACTTTTCAAGTTCTTTCAGAGAAGTACTTTCTGTGGAGATTCTGCAAAGAGATTTAAATGATGCAGTATGAGTTGGCTAAAAAGTATATCTAAAGTATTTAGTATACTACTTTTGGTAATGGGAATCAAAAGGAGGAGGAGTGGATAGTTTTAGTCACACACTGTACTGTGCTCCAGTTCCTTTAACAATGCTTTGTGAAGTGACTCACAATTGACTGGCAGAAGCTATAGTTTACCGGTCTTAATGGCTAGGTGACCAACATTCTAAGCCAAATGTTTTTTAAAAAAATATTCTGGATTAATTCAGTTTATAGATACAATCATTGAATGATCTTGTTTGTTTGTGGTGGTCATTGTTGATGCCTGGTGACTGCCTGGACTAGTTCCTGTATTTTTCCTGAGAAGATTTTCAATAATGATTTGCCACTGCCTCCTTCCTAGGGCTCAGAAAGAGTACTTGGCCCAATGTCACCCAGCTGTGTTCATGCCTAAGGTGGCATAGAACTTATGGTCTCCAAGTTTCTAGCCACATACCTTAATCATGACTTAACATATATAATATTTACCCCCCAAAAAAACTTAAATTATGTGTTTGCACTCCCCTCCTTTCCTTTTGCTATGTTCATTTTAAATGTGCTCCCATCCACACCTTTCAGTGGTTTCTCCCTCTCTTTCTCTTTCTTTATACTGCAGATAGACACACAGAGAGGTACATGCACCCCCACTCAAAAATGAGACAACATTAGGGTACTGCAAAGAAACGCCAGGATATTTTCGTGCTGTTCAACCCTTAGCCATCCGGTCTGCAGCATTCTCAATCCTTAGCAAGAGTCCGTCACATCCCACCTTCCTTTCATCCTCGAAACGTCCTCTTTGCAGACTTTCCCGCCCCCTGGTGGGAAGGAGACACGCAGAAATGCCGAATGAGGAACTTCGAAACTTCGGCCAGATAGGAGAAGACTGGAGGAGAAATGAGAATTTTTTTTTAAAGAGCGGGCTGGGCTCTGCGACGTTCAGGACCCTGGACAGGGACGCGGTCGGAATCCGGAAAGCGAGGAAAATGGCAACTCGGAAGTTTTCCTCGAGTTGGAGAGAGACGAGCTGAGCTGAGCTGTCAGTGGAGGACCCCCAAGCATAAGCAGAGTCAAAGAATCAACAGCAGTTTAAATACAAGCAAACTCAAGATCGATCATTCAGTGTCATCAACCCGTCGTCGACTCTTAGCGACCGCACCGATGGATTTTCTCCAAGATGATCCTCTTCCATGAAATGACTATGTCTGTAATAACGAAAGAAGCCGCAGCGTGCATGGTGTCAAAAAGGACGTGCAGATTAATCTACTCGCCCCCTCTAGGATGCATAAATATTCTCCCTGCGACTTTTAACAGAGAAAATTTTGACCATTTTCTTCATTTCTTCAAGCCCCCCAGTCAGCCCTGAGGAGTTGAGTGAAAAGCTGAGGGCGGGGAGTCTACTCGGTGTCCTCTGGGTGTCCTTTTAACCTGGCTCTTGATATCATCATTTCCCTTTTAATAAAGCAGAGCAAAGAGCAAAAACTAAAAGGGAAGGGGTGAAGAAGGAAAGGGGAGGACATAGGAAGGGAACGGATGAAAAAGGGAAGAGAAGGAAGAAGAGTATGGGAAGGGAGAAAAGAGAAGGAAAAGGGGAAAGCAACGCATCGTGTTGCATCATGGACTGTGTAGACTTTATGGGAAGAAGTGGCGGAGAAACTCCTGAAGCGAAAAAGAACGAGCAGGCGGGAACCCTCCGCGCTCCGCCGTCTTCACCTTCCTGCCTTTCGCAGCTAGCCCGTCGGTCGGGTCTCGCGGCACGGCCAGAGGACGCCCATTCGAGCGGGGGCGTCCGGGAGCGCTTGCGGCCACGGGAGCGCGCAGGGGGCGCGCGGGTGCCGCCTCGTCCTCGGATCGAGGCGGGCTCGGCCTCCCGCTCGCCTCCCTTTTCTGGGCGACGCTAACCAGGTTATTTTTAGCCCGGCTCGGGCGGGGACGGGCGAGAGGGAGGAGACCGGAGCCGCAGCCGCAGCCGCCGGAGCGGAGGCAGCCCCAGGAGGACGAATCGCGTGCCCAGCCCGGCTCTGGCCGCGTCCGCCTCGAAGGGGCGTCCTCCGGAGCGAAGGGGATGCCCGGGCGGTGAGCCTGCCGGCGGCATGGAGGACGACTTGGCTTCCGAGGAGGACACGCGTAAGGATCGGGAGTGGGGGGCGGGCGCGGAGCCGGGGGTCCGCGAGCCTTCCCTGCAGACGGTCCCTGCCCCGCGGTGCTGGCAGGTCGCAAGGCCGAGAGCTGCGGGCTGAGGAAAGAAGGGCGGTCGGTCTTGAAAGGTCCCTTCCAAGAGGTGCGTGGTGGGGCAGGACCCCGAGGACAGGAGGTGGCTCAAGTAGCGACAGGTCTCTGATGGATTCCACCGCCACCCGGCGACTTTCAGCCAGGAAGAGTTAGGTATCCGTCCATGGAACTCCTGCAACTCCTGGAGGCAAAATCACAGCCTTTTTGAGGGAGGAGGGCGATTGGAAGACCGGCAGGCGGGTGGGTGGGTGGCAGTGCCACCAGCCAGCTTGGGTTCAGGGTCAGAATCCTCCAGGGAACTGTGGAAACTCATTGCAATGTGAGTCATTTTAGTATTGGGGAGGTTTTCTCCTCTTCCAACACCCCACCCCATTTATCAAACCACTGACTTCAAGGGATAGAAAACCCTAACAGGAGGCAGATGGAATCACACTGTTTAGAAGCAGAACTGAATTGTTTGTCCCTTTGTTGTGTAAAGCACAGCTAGTCTGAATACTTTAAGGCAGATTTTTCATTTTCAAAATACAGAGGCTGAATTAATATGTTCAACCCAGTATATAATCAATTATAGTTCCAAGATGTATTTTATTCTTTTTATTTTCTCACTTGCTCCCCAATGATTTGTTTTATTAAAGCAATTGATACGGCTGCCAGTTTCTCTGGGTTTTGTGGTGGCTGTTGTTTTAGAGAGAAGAAGTAGTACTACTGCTAGTAGTGGATTTATATCCTGCTTGTAGGATGCGTGACTGCCAGAATATCCCAGATTAGTAGGCCTGACTGGGAGGTCACAAAAAACAAGGAAACACAGAAGTCCATTTATACATATCTTGATGTGACTTATTATTTGATGGATTATACTCAGCAATGCATAATACAAACAGTTCTTTCTCCCCATCTTCAAAGGGGGAGGAGCTTCAGGGATTTACACAGCAGATCTTATTTCTGCAGTATTCCTGGTCAAGCCTTATAGCCCTTTTTGAAATGCAGTAAAACACATGGAAAAATGTGTTTGCCATGTGAATTTTCAGAGGTGGGAATGTTAGCCCTGAAGACGTTATCTCATTTGGTAATAAAACGTCTGGAAGAAAACAGCCAAGCTCAGAGAGTACCCAATTCAACCAGAGCTACAAATACTCTCTTCCATCAAGAGTTGGGAATATTGTGGCATAGAAATAATTTAAAAAGAGTTATTTGTGAGGTTTTTAAATTTTATTTTTCCCTTCGATGCTGCAGCCCTCCCTCCTCTGAAAGCAGCAAAGGAAACAACAACATTTACAACATAGGTAGTCCTCGTTTTATGATTGGCTGCTTAGTGATGTTTCCATTCAAAGTTCTAATGGACCTACTGGGAGGTAGTTATGATCTGGATTTTATCCCCCCACCACCACCACATGGTCACATGTCCACGGTTTGGGCACTTGGCAACCAGGCTGCATTTATGGCTGTTTGCAGTCCCAGGGTCACAAGATCTCATTTTAGAATAGTTTTGCCAAAACCCAGCATTTATTTTTTGAGTGTCAGCAGAACCGCACCCATAGCCAACGATTGGTTTGCTTAACCACCACCACAGAATAGATTGTAAAACCAGATCGGTCACGTGACTGGCCGCTTTATGACCGTTCCAAGTTACAACCATGATGAGCAGGTTCCATTACTGTCATAAGTCAAGAACTACCTACTCAGTGAGAAAACCTCCATGCCATGTCACTGCCCACCAAGAAGACTACTCCGTTTTGGAGTTTGACAATCCTGTAATTAAAAACTGTAAAAGGCATGCTGTTTGCCAGTCATTCCAGCACACTTCAGCCTGAATCAAGATGGGAAGGGATACGTACTCACTCTCTACTCTGTATGCAGCCCCCTCCCTTAGAATTTATATTTTATTATTTTTGCAGTCTTTAACAAGTCCTTTTCTTCTCTCAAGTGCTTATTTCAGAAAAAATGTTCCATGATGCAGCCAAACGAAACGACACGGCCTACATGGACGAGCTGATCAAGAGAGGGGTGGATATCAAAGCTAAGAATAATGTGGGTACTTCAACTGGGCATAGGAGGGATAAATGGGCTTATTTGGCAAGGATGTGCTCCTCTCCAGGTCCCCTCTCCTCAAAATTTACATGCCAGAATGTGATGCTTGTGATACTCGTGAAATTCACTTCTGCCAAACGAGATGGTGGCCATTGGTTTTAAAAAGAGATGAGAAGAATTAATGGAGGAGGCAAGTTCTATAGGGGGACTGCTGGCTCTCCCCTCCCCACCTGCACTCTTTCCCCAGCTGTTCAATAAAGCATCAGGTCAATGCTGAATCCAAGGATTTGATTGCTAAATAACAAAAACAGTAGTTCTTTACGTGGAGCCTGCTACAACTCCTGGAAGCAAAATCACAGCCTTTTTTGAGGGAAGAGGGCGATTGGGTGGGTGGACTAGGTGTCCTTTTTCCTTTCCAAAGCATTCCTACACCACAAACAAGTGGAATGTAAGTATGGTTGCAAAAAATGTCTCCCTGCGGATAACAAAATCAGGGTTTTCATCTCAGGGCTGCAAATCTGATCAGCCGCTAGATAGCAGTCAAGAAACGGCTACTACGTTGTTACTACCTAGCGGTCATGCATGGATCCGCAGCACAGATCTGCTGCTCCTGGCAAAAGACAACCAAGTGGCAGTCGTAGCTCAGAAATCTTTGTTAGGCATAATGCCTTGGGGTGGCTTATTTGAGCAAATTGCAGGGCCCCCTCAGACCCACCACTGTCAACCTCTAGTCTGAGAGTGCAATTTCTCTTAACAGCCTGGAAAAAAAGAAAGCTATTTCGTACCCAATGAGCTTCCTGCTTGTCATGTGTGGTTTGTGCCGGCAGTCAGCTTTGGATAAGCTGCTGCTGAGTGGGTGCTTCTGATTTGTCTCAGTTGGATAGGAGCAAAGACTGAGAGCAGGAACTGGCGCTGGAAAGGTCGTCATGAAATGTTCCAGGCTCGGGCAGTCTCTTTCAGCCTCTCTTTATGAGCGTCTCCGTTGACAGAAAGACGAAGCTACATAAGAGAGCGCATATCCAGAAGAGGCGTCACATTGCACTCTGTTGGCAGAGGCAAGCAAGGGGAGCAAAACTGGTCTCTCTTGTCCTCCCTTGCTTAATTGCTCTTTCTTTCCAGATAGATAGGACCGCTCTCCACTGGGCTGCAGGAGCTGGGCACGAACAGGCAGTCCGCCTTCTCTTGGAGCATGAGGCTGCCGTGAACGATGAAGATAACGTGAGATTTCCCTGTGCTTTGGACCGGATGCAATGACTGACATATCTTATTTGCACGCCATTTTCCAAAACAGTTTTTGGAGGACCGCTTATAACTTATGTGCAGTAGATTCAACTCTGATCAGACCACGGCAAAAATAACACACCAGCCTGTATCCACTGCAGGCCATGATGACGTCGTAGAGTGACATCATCATGCACATGACACTACTCTAAAACGATGCACATTATATAATTTGCATCATTTGCACCATAGCAACATCACTTGATTTCTTGTTCCCATCCAGATGCCCTTCATTACACTCAGTTGGACTTGATGCACATTGTTAATTGGGGTCCCAAAGCATCTTTATTTTGGGGGATCCCAGATTTAATGAACCATAATCTAACCAAACCGGCTGGATTCCTGCAACACACTAAGCCAAACAAACAAAACATCACACCCAAGCCAATTGCAGACACTAACTGTTTGACAGCGCATGGTGGTGTGAGGGTTAAGATGCTGGGCTTGTTGACTGGAAGGTCAGCAGCTCAGAGTTCGAGACTCAAGAGCCACCACTTAACGGGGTGAGCTCCCACTGTCTGCCTAACTCCTTTAACAAACCTGGTTAAGCAGAATATGCAATTAGGGCAAGACAAATATATTCTTCAGACAGAAAAAAACCAGATAACTGTGGTGTAACCAAGAATCATTTTAACCCATAACTGCCCTGGGGTTGTTTGGATCAAACCATGCAGTCAGCTGCTTGTGTGAGATGGTCAATACATGATCACCTTTTCCTTATTGTTAGGCCCACAGAAAAGAACCTAAGTAAGCCTGGAACCTGGGAGCTTTTCTGGACAAGTCATCTTTACTGAGTTATGTCCTTTTGCAGATCAGGAGGTGGTAAATAGTGGGCAGATGGGTATGAAAACATCTTTGTCACCTTATGTGCAGTAGATTCAACTCTGATCAGATCATGGCAGGTTGTATTTTATTTGCATAGAACAGGGAACATTACAGACGAGGAATGCTGGTCTCAGCTCTGTCCACAGATACTCCTCACTTGCCTGTTTTGATATCTCCACATAGATGATGCTGGCAGGCATACTGGTTAATACCTTCATGGAGCAGGGGACTATTCAAACAGATTAATTCCCCGTTGGACTGTTTTTTCCCTGTTTCCTTTTTCATAATCTGTTGCTCTATCATAGCAATGGAGTTTCCCAGGAAGGGCATCAGATTGGGTTAAATTGTCTTTTTCCCAAGTCATTAATTTGTTGAAATCCAAATAAATATCCATCAAGTGGGGCTGGGGACATGGAACACCTGGGGACATTTCACTCCTTAGCTACCAACTCAGACAAACGATCTAACAGTATAAAACAGCCTAATCAAGGAACCACCAAGAACACTCCCACCAACTCTAACAGAGCAAGTCACTAGTATGTAACAGAGAGCAAATCCCACTCTTTCTAGCAGTGATATTACCTAGTTGGACAATGAAATGTGTGCAAGAAAACAATCATACTCAGAGAGCACCAAGGACCCCACAGTTCACTCCTTAAATAAGGAATGTCCAGTGTGAGAGACAACACTAAGAAATGAAGCAAGTTGTATGTACTGAAACAAAAAAAAAGATCATTTCCTTTTCTCTTTTCCTTCTCATCAATGAGTATCATTTCAGCTCAGAGAACCTTTCTAGCTTCTCAAACACTTCTAAAGCCTAGGAGGGTACATTTTTAAAGTCATGATTTTTTTTTGAAAAGCTACCAGAACTTTATAGAAACATCAGTCTGCTTGTTTTCATGCTCTTACATTTCAAAGCTTGTTTTGTTGACTGGATGTAGAGGAAAATGGGCTTGCTTAGTCATTTGCATTCCTTTAAAATAAAGGGCATAAGCTTCTCTGGAAATCAAGATATTGTGATTTTTT
Organism: Acrochordus granulatus; assembly: GCA_032468055.1. Lineage (NCBI taxonomy): Eukaryota > Metazoa > Chordata > Lepidosauria > Squamata > Acrochordidae > Acrochordus > Acrochordus granulatus. Next base: position 78,221 of record JANHZU010000352.1, read on the forward strand.
GCTTCTTTGACCCAGGAAAGCTAAGTTTTCTTTTCTCACCCCCTTGTTTTCCAGTTTGGGATGAGTGCACTCCTCCTGTCTGCTTGGTTTGGTCATTTACGCATCCTTCAGATCCTTGTCAATGCTGGTGCTAAAATCAACTGTGTAAATAAGGTAGGGTAAATTTTTCTGGCTTGAGGGCATCAGCTGATAAACTTGGGTTCTTGCACTGAATGCAGGAACATGAGCATCTGAAGGAGGCAAGTGATGCAGGATTCAGGGGATAAAATGTGCATCCCAACATTAGGATGCAAGCCCCCTCCTTTGCATACTGACATGCAACATTACAGTGCACATATGAAAGGATGAAGCTCGCATTCTGTTGTCACCATGCACATTCTATATCATCAATAGGATTGGAAACAGATTGCTATGTTCGCAAGATCTGCTAAAAAATTTTGTTTGCCATTGTCCCTCCTGGGTGTGCCTTGTGCATATGAAGACGCCATGCTTTGTCCATGCAACATTTCAACCAGGTCTAATGAAGAAATAGGGACTGCTCACACAGTACTTCACATACTGTGAAGTGTATAAAGCCATTCATCTCTTAACTACTGATGAGTAGCATAAAATAAAAACAATCATACCAAAAAAAAACCCAAACACCAGAAGGAAAGCAACCATTAAAGACAATCAAACAAACACTCAACCTGGGAAAGGAGCCAAGTTTTCAGAGCACTTTTGAACACAGCTAGGATAGATGCCAATAGGATCTGAATATTGAATGAAAAAGACCAATAGAAGATGGATTAGCTTGATTTAAGTTGAAGTGACTTTCAGACAACACCCAGCTGAGAGAGGAGGAAATTTCTCCAAAGATAGTTTGAGGAAAGATGATCTCTGGGTCAGAGTGTTTAAGACTCCCATATCAGTAGTGTTTATTTAAGGGGAAAGTCTGGAATTGTTTTCATCCCAAATACTGTTTATAACCAGCAATGCAAAACTGCACATCTTCATAATTATTAACTCAGAAGGAATAAAACGTGACCTGTCAGTTGCAAAGCACAGAAAGAAGGCATTTCTTTCATGACAGGTTTCCCTTTGCTTGGCAAAAGACAGTGAAATTTCACACACGGAGAAGGAACTAAATTTAAAAATAAAAAGGTTGCCTTCCTTATGCAGGATCTCCATTTCTTCTCTTGGAAGGTATTTCTCGACTTTTCCCATCCTTATTTTAAGACAAGGCCATAAAGTTAGGGAACTGATCTTAGAAGCAGGGGCATTGGCAAAGTGTGGGGAAAGATAAAAAAAGTTAAAATGGCAGTCACGGCTGCATGATCAAAGCCTTTTTTACAAGGATCCCAATGCATGGCAAAAAGGGTTGAGGCCTCAAAAAATACAGTCACAGCCTCCATCTTGACTTCTTTGACCTTCCACAGGACACCCCTGCTTAGAGATCTCAATATCTTAGCCATGTACTCAATCTCACAAGATATCTTTGAACAGTTGTACTGTCTGAACCTGAAGAGCAAAAGGGGGCAGATTGCTAATCTATTCCACATCTTGAATCCTTCACTCTTATTTTTTCAGAATGGCCACAACCTCCTGCACTGTGCTGCCCAAAGAGGTCATCTCAGGGTGATGAAGTTCATCGTGGAAGATCTGGAGGATGTGCAGCTGGACAAGAAAGATTCAGTAAGCAAGAAGAATTCGCCCTTTCCCCCTTTAGGTGAACTGGGAAGGCTGATGGATCCCTGTAAGACCATTAAGCCATCATCTCATCCTGGGAACTCCAGTGTAGTACCTGTGAATCCTAACATGCCCATAGATTCTCCTTTGGCACCTGCCAAATGTCTTGTCCAATCAGACATTTTATTTGTAAAACCAGGATTTTAATTGTAAAAACAGAGATTGGGTAGTCCGCATACTTTTTGTTGCTCAAAGATTCCAGTATGTGCTATAAATACGTTGTTCACTTCCAACTTTGTAACTGGTCATGCCTTCCTTTGTAGTTGTTTTCTGAAAGCACCCCCAGTACCTTCTCAAAACTCCAGATGGCCCCACCAGATCAAAAAGGTCTCCTCCCATAGACTCTTTCCTTTCATGCTTTGCCACAGGGCAGTGTTGCTAAATATGTCCTACGGTAGCTTTCAGGGGTGGGGCAGGGGTCTTCAGTGATAGCGTGCCAGAAGGATTTCCCAGAATGTTCTGGCTCAGTGGCATCTATGGGGAATGGGCAAGGGGGCAAATCCCCAAACAGCAGTGCAGCCATGCCACCCAAGTTATGACCTTTCTGTATGTGCATCGTGATGTTGAAAAGGACGGAAAGAGTGATGTTTGTTCACATGATGGTGTGATGCTGCTTTTATCATCTTAATCAAAGCATCAAAACTTGCAACACAATCTCTGCACTGTGACATACTGGCTATCATGGCAGACACCTAGATGTTCTAATTTTCCAATGTGGAAAGTCTTGGGGCTAGAAAGTTCAAAAACACCCAATCCAAATTTTCTCTATTACCAGCAAAACCAAAATTTTTTTAAAAAAATCAGTTTTGAATTGGCGATAATTTTCTGTTGCACAACCCTCTTGCAGCAGAATTCTTAACAAGCTTATTTTATTATCTTTGAATGACATGAAACATGACAGTATCACAGTTTTCTGATTTTCTGTTTCTTCTGTTTTTTGATCTCTCTCTTTTTGTTTATTTCCGTAAAGATGGGCAGGACAGCACTTCTTTTATCTGCAGCAAAGGGGCAGTTGGAGGTGGTGGAGTTTCTCCTGGACTTAGGCTCTTCTTGCAGCATCAAAGACAAGGTTTGAGAAAAAAGCTGCAAACTGTACTGCCAAAGATCTAGGAATCTGATCCTCCTTTCCTTCTTTCTCATAAACTTCTATCATACTCTCCATAATTAAGAAAATTGACTGCAGCCTGATTTCGGATTCATCTGTTTTTCCCCAAAACCATAAAATGAACTATTTGATGAAAGCATTAAGATTGCACCAATCTTATTTTAATTCAAGAAAGTGCAGAAACCTTGTTATTCCTTTTAATTTCTGACATCTCAAAATGCTACTATTCCATAAATTATGGCCATTGATTATATATCTATTTAAAAAAATATTATTTATTTACAGGGGTTTGTACCTTTGAGTCAGTATTGACTCCTGGCAACTATCTGGAGTTATCTGGCAACTTTTTTGATAGTGATTTGCCCTTCCCTTCTTCCCAGGGCAGAGAGAGGATGACTGGCCCAAGATCACACAGCTGGCTTTGTGTCCAAGGTGGGACTAGAACTCAAGGTCTCACAGTTCCTAGCCTGGGTGCCTTAACCATTACAGCAAATTGGTCCTCTTGTATTTATGGCTTTATTTAATATAGATGCTATCCAGCTCCAAATGATTTTGGGTGGCTTCTACTTTAACAGCCAGAACAATAAAAGTAAGGAATTGTTCATTGATGTTAAATGCATTATGTTTATTGAAGTATTGATTTTAGAAAACATATTGTTATGTTGTATACCTCCTGGGGATGTTTGATAGGACAGAAGGTAAATAAATTGTGAAAATAAATGAGTATAGCACTGTTTACTGGTGTTTGATAAGTCACATTTACAATGAAACCTTCAGGATGGCTGACTGAGCTCGCTTAAGAGATAAACAAATCAGTCAAGCAAAGTTTTATCCAAATTCAGACTCATGTGCAGTGGGAAGAGAATTATTCTGAGATTTCGCCTCCTTGTGAGTCATCTAGCTTCCAAACAATATAAATCCCACATGCATCTTGCTCCCTTCCTTTCTGTTTTCAATGATTCATAGTAAATTTTAAATGTGAGTGTTCATTATGTTAATATCTGAGTGTTTATGCTGTGGTTTTTACTTCACTGGAAGCCACCTAGAGTTGCCTGTCAGGTGAGAAGAGTAGCATCAAAATGTAGTAACTAACTCAATAAATAAATAAATCGGTGTTGTAGTGGAACGTAAAGATACCCTTCATAGAAAATATTCCATAACCATTAAGTGAAAAATAGAAGAGAATTCAGTCTGGGAAAAGGCATGAGAAACAAACTCAAAATACCCCTGAACATGAGTTTCTTGCCATTTCTCCCATTTCCACGTGGGATTGAAAAAATTCTCCTGGAGAGGAGACGAAACATGTTCCCGTTAATAATGTAAATATTTAATAATAAAAGCCCAGTTGCCTTTTTAAGAAGTTTGCATTTTTTGCAGTTTTGCTACACTCCTTAACATGGAATGTCACATTGGTTGGCAGGAGAAGAACACAGCCCTTCATCTGGCAGCCACGAATGGACACGCAGACGTGTTGCAGAAACTCATAGAAGCTGGCATGGATCTGGATGACAAGAATGCAGTGAGTAGAAAACCGCAAACACATTTTCCCCACTGTAAAAGCGGGACATTTATTTATTTAATTTATATGCCGCCGAAATCCGGAGACTCTTAAGGCCAGCTCTTCTTCTTGAGTATTGGTTATAGCCAAAGCAGGCTATATAACGGTGGTGCGTGACACTTACCCTTATTTTGACCCCTTACCATGATTTAGTTATCTGTAGAGTCCTTGATGGTCCCTGAGCTTGGTTGTCTTCGTGCAGATGTAGGTTATTTTTTGCAGACCTAGCACTGAAGATGTTACCCAGTCGGGTAGTGAAATGTCTGCAAAAAAACAACCACCGCCAAACTCAGAGAGCACCAAGGATGCCACACTTCAGCCCAGAGCTACAGAGATTCTCTTCTATTTAGTGGTCTTCCCAGATGATGTCATCCTAAACTGCCCCAGTACTCCTCCTGTATGAGTCCAGTCCACGTACTCCCGTCTTCTGCATGAGAGAGTTAATTTACAGCTCTCATTTGTGTGTGCGACGGTCAGATACGTTGCTGTGTTGTTTTTCCCTGACGGCGTGAGAACTGACTCTCACACGTTAAAAGGACAACTAGGGCTTCCTTTTTCCCTCTTTTTCCAGGAAGGGATGACTTCCCTGCATTTGGCTGCCGAGGGAGGATACAATGATTGCACCAGGCTACTCTTGGAAGCTGGCTGTGAGGTCAATGTCCAAACGCAGGTACGGGAAGCAATCAGGACGAACCGATGATGCTATATAGGAAGGGTAGCTAAGTTTATTGGCCTCACTCAGGACTTCCCGTGGCTTACCCCAGCACCCCATCGGAACTGTCTCCTTATCCATTAAAAGTTCAGCAAACAAGATGGGGTCTTTATTGTTCTCCAGAAGATTGTCAGGGAAAGTGTCATACGCATCTCCTGATAGGACGCAACATGAGGGCATGTACAGAGAAGCAGGATGCTGCTGCTCCTGCTTCTCTGATTTGATTAGGGACAGATTGTCTCACGCAAAGGAGAATTCTCCACATCCCCATTCCGGCTGAACGCATGGGATGGATCAGAAGTTCTTCAGATACCTAGATGATGACCATAATTTTGAAATGCAGCATCCTCAACACTGGTGTTACCCAACACTGGTGAGTCTCATCCATCAGCAGGCAAGCTGCTACATTTTGACCTAACAGCAGCTCGTAGATAGTTTTCAAAGGCAATTCGCAGTCGTCGGTATGAGTGGCGATGAGGATGACCGTTGCCCAGGCTATCGTGCTCCGAGATGGAGTAAAACCATCACACAGCCATTTAGTCAGTTTAAAAGAAGCAAGACATCAAAGTAGATTTTTGTCAGCTTGCGTTGCCTGAAGGTGTCCTCTGATCCTCTTTTTCAGAAAAAAATGACCTGCCTTCATTACGCTGCACTGAATGGCTATGTAGACATGGCCAGAACTCTTCTTGGTGCAGGAATCCAGACAGATGCTCTGAATTACGTAAGTGACAGATGTCATCGGTCGCATCCAGAACATCTTCCTCTCTCCAAAAGGAGGACCATCAGCCAAACTTAGACACTTCGCCATTCTTTCCACAGCAAAGCGCATCAGCTATGCACATTGCGGTGTTACGCAACTACCCAGCCATTGTAAAAATCCTCATTGATGCCGAGTGTGACCTTGATGTCCCTGATCATGTAAGACTTTTTAACTACGGCTACCAGCATTTAAGATCTAATGAAGCTTTTCAGCAGAGAGCATGCTTGCAAGCTCTTCATCTAATGGATGGCATTTCAATGAGGTCGAAGTAATTCTGGGCAAGGAGATGCTCAGCTTAAGGAGTGGCGAGGGGCGCGTTGTGGTCCAAGCAGTTAAAGCGCTGCGCTTGTCAGTCAGAAAGTGTTCAGCTCGAGTCTGAGACCCAAACGCTGCCACAAAACGGGGTGAGCTCCCCTTGTCTGCCTAGCTCCTGCCTACCTAGCAGTTCGAAAGCATGTAAAAATGCAAGTAGATGAGTAGGTACCACCTTTGGTGGGAAAGGTAACAGCGCTCCATGCGCCTTGGTGTATAGTGAGCTGAAAAGGGAAACCTTTACCACCACTGAGCATCCTCCTGCACCTTCTGAAGCATCTTCTTTCCTTCAGATCCTCATTGCTGCATCACTTTCATTTCTTTTAATTTATTTGATTTAGTTGGCATTCCACTCCCAAACTCCTCTGGGCAGCTCACATAATGAACAGAATAAAATACTGTAAGAATATGGAAAGAAAGAAAGAAAGAAAAAACAATCTAAATAGACAATGTAAAAACAAAACAAAACAGGATGGAATGGCAAATGTGGCCATCCACACAAAACATACAGAGACACACTCAACAAGGGGGCTCAGCCGCCCTAACCCAATGTCTGGGAGAATATCATCTGATGGGAGCCACCTGGATCTTAAGGGGATCTCATTCCAGAAGGTAGATGCCATAAAAGAGAAGAGGCACTTCTGGGGTCTTGATATATATATATATGCCATTGTTCGACTGAAGGATCCTTGAGCTAGATATATTGGTCCTAAACTGAAAATTAAGTTAACTTATACCTGTATACAGAATATACAGGTATATTCTTATACCTGTAGCCTTTTTTGCCTTAATGCATTCTACTAAAGAGAGCACTGTGCAATCCAGGCTGGGAAAAAATCCTTTTGAGTGCAGGCAACTGCCCCCAAACCCAAGGAATCACTGAAGGGGCCTGTCACTACACTGGGGGCCACGTAACCAGCTTGGGTCCTTTTGATATGGCTGACTCTCTCCTAGTGGAGCTTCTTATCCCTTGAGGAGCCAAAGATGGAAGAGAATGCCTCCTTGAAGGCACGGGGAGGGTTTTCAGCAGAAGCCCAAAGACTGTCTGAGTTCAGGGTCTGTCTCACCGCTAAGAAATGGATGCTTCTCCCAAATTCTTCTTGGTGCTGATTTCTGATTCTGCTTTTTGCCTTCAGAGGCAACAGAGTCCTCTTCATATTGCTGCAGAGCATGGAAGGCAAGATATTGCCGAGTTGATCCTCATGGCTGGGGTGAATTTAAAATTGACCGATAAGGTAACGCCGCCGTCTTGCTGCTGTCTGTATACATGTGCATGGAAATGTTACCTCTTTGCAAACCTGTGCCAGCCGTGGCAACAGGAGTTTAGAACGAGAATGCACGGAGGACATTTTAAAGGTGACTATCATAGGCATTCTGGGTTTGATCAAGAAAACAATGTTTCTCAGTGCACACCCTATCCCTGTGGTACCCCTGGAAATTCAGATGGCCACCGCCCCGGTGCTCTTATTCAGGACAATCAAAATACAACTCTCCTGGAGGGCATTTGGGAGCAAATGCCACTAAGCGAAATGCCAGGAGTGGTGGTGGTATTGTCACCGTGGTTCTTAGTCGTATTAGTTTTATTTCAGGATCTTCAACCAACTCAGGCAAGAACATAAATGCCAGCAGGGAAAGTTGCAAAGCGTGTTCGTGTGATTTAACTATTGCAGTGATTCGTGTAACAGCTGTGGCAGCGCTTGCGTGCACAGGCAGCCCTCGACTTACCACCACAATTGGGATGGGCAAATTCATTGTTCGGTGCCTTGGTAACTTGGTGGCTCACTTAACAACCAAAACACACAACAGCACTGAATAGTTGAACTTGCCAGTTCCAGTTGTGATCGTAAGTCGAGGACATTCTGTACACAGAAACACCAGCATCATATGGTTGAGTCCTCTGGTCAATATCATCGAGGAGAAAGTATGACAGTGCGAGAGCACCGATGTGATAAAAATAGCTGGAGGTAATGGAAGGTGGATCTGAGTTCCCTGCAGCAGAGGAACGATGGGCTGACTCTGTTCTTCTGAACCTCGAGATCAAACATTCTCTTCTTGGCCTATTCTAGGTTTTGCCTAAGCCCAATATCGAGATGTACCACAACAGACCAGAACAGATGCTAGATGCTTCTCCTGCAGAAGAGATACGTGAACTATACGAGTTTACCAACATAGATTGAGCGACAGATAGATTCGCCCTTATAGATCCGGGCCAGAAATTAAATTATTAAACAGTTATCCTCAATTTCGCTGAAACTGGCCTCCATCATTTCGGCTCAAGAGGAAAACATAAACTGCTGTCAAATCCCCCCGATGCTCCAAAAATCACAGGGTATCTAATGACTGGCCCCGCATCGGTGCAAAGACGGGGTTCGGTTTTCCTCACCGAAAGATAAAACCGAATCTTTACAAAGGTGCTGGGACAGTTATCCATCCATCAGCGGCACGGAAACTCACGATACGGCAGGAGTTGAATGCTTCCTGACGATTAATTGATTAAAGAAGCAGCCCAGTTTTGCTTTGCTGAACTGGGAAGATTTGTTTTTCTTTCTGCAGCAAGGAAAAACATCCCTGGACGTTGCTGCCCGTGGGAACCACATCAGTTTGGCTGATATGATCATCAAAGCGGATCGGTTTTACAAATGGGAAAAAGTAAGTGGGCTTCTGATGGGACACAACAAGGTGGAGGAAGCTGGGGGCTCAGGAAATAGCAGCCTCCCCTCACAAACCAACCATGAAGCACATGGTGACATTTTCCCAGGATAACCTCAGCAGCGACTCTGACTCCTGGGTAGCGGAGCGCTTAACCTTCAAGCAAGACCATCGGCTGGAAACACAACATATCCGCTCGGTGTTATGGCGGCTCGCAACCAAATACCTCAAGCCCAGTGAGTGGAAGAAACTTGCGCATTACTGGAAATTCACAGAGGCACACCTCAGAGCAATTGAACACCAGTGGACAGGTAGGTGGCACAGGCTTCCACATTCTTCCCAGCTGCTGCTGAACAGGAGACCAGAGGTGACCCAAGATCTCCATTCCAGTGGTCCCCGTGCATGTGAGGTGAGCCATGTGCTCAGCCCAAGACCAGGACTACAGGTAGTCCTCAACCTACCCCTCACAGCAGGGACCAGAATTTCCATTGCTAAGCAAGGTGGTGGTGAAGTGAGTCACAGCTGATGTTACAAACCATTGTTTGGCCATGGTTAAGCAAATCGCTGCAGTTATTAAGTGAATCATGCAGCTGTTAAGCAAATCCAGCTTTCCCCCATAATTTGCTTGTCGGAAGCCAGCTGGAGAAATCTCAAATGGTGATCACATAATACTGGGATACTGTATACTGGGATACTGCAACCATTGTCAATGTATGCCAGTTGCCAAGTGCCCGAATTTTGCTGCATAAGTGCGAGGACTGGTTATTGGTCACTTTTTTCAGGGCCATCCTGACTTTGGTCACTAAACGATTGGCTGTAACTTGAGGTCTACGCTATACTGTGAAGAGGGCCTAACTTTCAGGCAGGCTAAAACAGTTGTAGCCCTTGGTTTTAAAAATACAACACTAGTTTTGACTGTGAGACCAACACTGAACGATAACATATTGCGAAGTATGTCAGGCACGAACAATCAGATCCAAACACGCAGAGTTCAAGCGAACTGCTTGTGATCTGCCTATAATACAGGAATCTCCCCAGCCTGGCAGCTTTCACATGGGAACCACTAGAGTAGACTCTGGCAATTTAAGAAGGGTCAGACCTAGCCCTCTTGTGTCCACGTAGTAATTCCAGGCTAACTCCACGCTTGAGCCACCCTACCTGCTGGAATGGTTGTTCCCCAACAAAATATGAACAATGTGACTGTTTCAGAAAGGAAACCAAACCAAGAAGCGGTTTGCAAGAAAAAAGAAGTCCAAATCAAAAACTACTTTGCTAGTTGATGCTCCTCTAACCTGGCTGCCATCCAGCCTTTATCAGAGATAGATAGCTCAGCTGCGACCAGCTCTTCATGGTGAAAAAACTGGATGAAGCATGTTTGAATTGGCTTTGCGTTCCCTCATCTCCCGCCAGGTTATTTGCAACCCCAGGCGACTTTTAAAGAGAAGTGATGCAAGGACTGCATCAATGAGAGCACCAAATGCTCTGGGGAACTTTTCATCATCACCAATGAAAGCCAGTAACTTCTTTTCAGTGCTAAAAAAAAAAAAGACCCACACATTCCCAAATGGACAGCAATTGAGAACAGTCACAATCAATTAGAAAGATTTCAAACATTGGGTAGTTCAACAAAAGCCTTGAGCGGTGTCATACTGAAATCCCAACTGCAGACACTATTGGAGGACAGTCACATGAGTCTCTGGTGGCAGCTTTTCCAGTTTTATCGAAAGGCAACACCTTTCATGAGGCTTACAATATTTAATGCAATTTATTAGCCACAGTCTGTTACCGGCAAACAACAAAGCCCTCATTTCCCTAGTTCCAGTATGCAGATTGAAAGCTATCCAGGTCCCTTTTCTGGCATTTTCAATGCATTTACAAGGAGGCACGTTCAGGAAAAAAAAATCTGAAAATCAGACATATTTTTTTCTTCCATTTCATTGTGTCTGTTTCCTTGGAAATGGCTTGGATGAGTCTCTGCAGTCTCCTTGGCAAGGTTTTCCAGAAGTGCTTTGCCATTGCCTCCTTCCTAGGGCTGAAAGGAAGTGACAGGCCCAAGGTCTCCCAGCTGGCTTTGTGTAAAAGGTGGGACTACAGCTCATGGTTTTCTGGTTTCTATCCTCATGCCATAACCACTACACCAAACTGGCTTCCTAGAGCGATCCAAAAAACCTATAAAGCAACTTGGTTTGGCTGTTGGGCTTTGAAAAATACTTCTAATCAGTTAGATCCAAGCATTGCCGAGTTGAACAATGGTTTGATACTTACCTTTCTAAATTGAGGAGGAGGTTTGAGAGAAGAAAATTAGTTTGTGTGGGTAAGGCATACAAACACACACACAGGCATCAGGGTTGTATTCATGAACATAATTAACTTGTATTCAGAGTTTACGCAGCATGTTACATCATAAATCGACCTACTGAGCTGAATTTAAGCAAAAAAAAATCCAGAGTGTCAACAAGGATCAAAAAATCAAAACGGTGTGGCAGTGTGGCATGCACATAAAAAAGAGGCATGGCTTTGATTGCACGCTTGTGCCTGCCATCTTCGTTTAACACAAACATCCTTGCAGATGGCCCTGCTACCAAGATTACCGAGCTTAGCAGATTGTCTCAATCTTAACAGAACTTCAAACTTGCTTAAGTCTGTTGTGTGAACATAACCACCTATTACTTGCCCACTATGCTGCTTTTTCAATCATGAGGTCGATTGATGCTGGTGGTAACAACACCACAATGTTGCATGGTATTAAGGTCGGGGAAAAAGAAAAGCAACATGGAACTAATTTTGATTCATAGGGAATCTTTCTCAAATAATTGGCAAGACACAGCAATTCTGTGATTCCAAATCAAGTCAAAATGCACCTGTCACAAGAAGACATTAGAACATCTCCATGCGCATCAACAAATGCGGGCAAAGAGACATTCTCTGTGCCTCGTGATGTTATTGAGCAAACAAAGCCAACTGCCTACTGTAGATCGTGATGGAAGCCACATCGTTTTGGTCATTTAGATGATGATGTCGTGACATATGACATCATTATGGCACCCTTAATCCATAAATTGGGGAATATCCCACTTCACTTCTGTCTGCTTTTCTCAACAGGCACCAAAAGCTACCGAGAACATGGACATCGGATGCTGCTGATTTGGCTTCACGGAGCCATCATGGCAGGCGAAAACCCAATCAAAGGATTGTACGAAGGGCTGGTTAGCATCGGGAGGAGTGACTTAGCAGGTAGGTGATTCCTTGGCCTCCTCTTTGATCCAAGGAGCTGTCCAGACCAGGATCATTGGATCAGGCCCAAAGTTCTGCCTGGACACATACTTATGTTTTCTTTTTCAACAGAAAGTATCAGGAAACAAGCTAATGCAGATCCTCCTGCGTCTCCACGGAGATGTTCAGCGATGTGAAGTCCAAGGTGCTTCAGAACATCGCTCCATGAAATTCTTCCAGAGATTTCTTTCAGAACTTGTATCAAAGGGCCACCGTATCCAAGGGCTTTTTGCCATTCTGAATGGCAACCTTTCCAATCCAGGTCAGGTCCACATAAACCATGTATTGGCAGGCTCTAAATCACAGCAATGCATTCCTAGCGCCTCAGATGGAGAAATATAGATTATTTTTCTGAGGTCTGAGACAAGGGTGCACTCTACACTTTACAAATAACTTTTACTTGTTCTTATAATTTTCGTAAGATCACGTTGACTTGACCTCTTGAATAAGTGTCACAATAAAGGGCAGATTTACAACTCTCTGTACGTATCTTTAAATGGGAAAATCTCACTGTGAGGTACAGCATTTCTAAATGCATCTGTTTGGAAGCTGCTGCTTCTCATACCTCTTCATGTTTATGGCTACACCTCACACAACAGCACCAACTTGCAAACCTAAGCTGGTTAATCACTCCGGTGCTAGTGGTCTCTTTTCCTTTCAGAGTAATTTGTTTCTGTTCCATAGAAGAGAATATTTGTAGCTCAGGGTTGAACGTGGGGTCTCTGGTGCTCTCCAAGTTTGGTAGTTTTCTTGCAGATGTTTCATTACCCAATTAGGTAACATCATCAGCACTGATGTTACTTGGTTGGGTAATGAAACATCTGCAAGAAATCAACCAAGCTCAGAGGGTACCAAGAACGCCGCTGTTGCTATCCTACTCATGTTGCTATCTGTTTTTAAATTATAGTTTATAAAAACGCATTTCCTTCAAGAGAATCTGCCCATTCGCCTTATCTTGGGCATGATTTCTAGGCAGACATGGTCAGAAGTTTCTGCAAAAAGGTTGGTCTGGCAGTTCCACTTCTGGACAGTTTCAAAAGTTGTGCAATGCTTGCTCCCTAAAAAAAATTAAGGGATTTTATTCTTCTCCCAGTAAATAATCTAGCCCAAACACTTATACAGACTTGGGATATCAAGATGAATATGCTAATTGGAATCATACTCATCTGAGTATCATTGGAGGCCACCTAGAGTTATATGACAACACAACCGGTGATATATAAACTTAATAATTTGTGTCGGGAAATTTTCCAGTTCAAAATATCCTAGCAACTCACATCTTTTGTTTTTAAGTTACTTTTCGCTTCCTCCACCACCTGCAGAAAGTATTCCTTTGGCTCAAATTCAAACATCAAATTTTTGATGTCTGCAGATATAATACCCAGCTCTCAACAGAGATTATTGCAAACCAGTTGTCTTCTGCTCTGTGGGTCTTTCTTGAAACTGTCGGAGTTCACGGAGCACATTCCATCGGATTATTATCTCATTTGCTGGATTACCTGAATCACAAATGCACTGCATCAAATAAAACCTAACCGTGGTTAAAACTGGCTACACTTCCAATGGAATGCACTTGCAGCTGTTGTGCTTTCACTTCCTTGGTTCAATGTGCTGTATGAACAGAGCTGAAGAACATCTTCTGGAAAGAGCAAAACTGCAGTTGCAGTAACACCCACCACCACCACAGCACAAGACTATGGATACCAGTCAACTTCTGCTGTAGTTCATTGCATCCTTTTCCTAAGCATTATTCCAAACTTGGATGTCCATGTCTGGGGGGTGGGACAGCTGGCTCACTTATTACATTTAACTGGTGTTGGGACTTGACTTAGGAATGCAAGGAGGGAACCATTCTGAGCTTTCCAAAGTTTTTGTGATACATGTTTTTGTATGTGTCAGCTATGTATTGCATTGTCATTGTGACAATTATGACAAATAGAGCAGGTGGCTGGCTGGCTTCTCTTCCTCTGCCTCTGGCTGGACTTCTTCAGCCCTGGGTCACTCCTTTTGAAGAAGAGAGTTGCACACCGGCTGCCCTGTGCTGTGATCTCCCTGTATCTTTCTGAAAAGGTAGAGAATGAAAATGCAGCTCTGAGATTGGTGCCTCAAGATGCATTGAGCACATAGCACTGTTGGGTATTGGTTGCTCATTTCTGGCAAAATGGAAGGCAGGGAAAAATTGTTCCAAGTCACTGCTTGTCCTCTGAAGTAGCTCCTGCCCTGGAGCTGGATGATGACAATGGCAGGAGAGGAGCTTAGGATGTTCCTAGGCCCAACATCATTTGCCTGATCCAGAATTTCTAGGGAGGGCCCCTGGCCAGGATTCACCCCCTTTTCTTAACCTGGCTGTACAAGTATGCACTTCCAACTCAAAAGTGTTTTGCTCTCACAAGCATTAATAGAACAGTTTTTTTTATCTACAGACATTGCACTTTTCTTAAAGTTGTCGTGAAGTTTTGTATTCTTAAAGCAGAGTTTAAGCATCTAGTTTTCAAATAAATGTTCTCCCCCTTATGTCATTCATTGGTATTTAATTCATCATAACTTGGAAGAATCACTTCAGCTGGCAATACCATCTCCAACCTCCAGTGAGTTTCATCTCCCAGAATTAGGAACCACATAGTTGGAAATTTGGGGTATTTGTACAATTCCAGCCTAGCTGGAGGGATCCAGATCAGATAGGCTGTTACAGAATTTGAACCAAACCCCAAATCTGCAAACTGTGAGGATAAACCAGAGATGTTACTTTGCAGATTCTTAATAGCAGAATGGGGTCTTCCTGCCCCCATTATAATTTTATTCAAAACAAATTTAGATAGCAAATTAATTTTACAAAATTGCTATGATTTCAAGTCATTAAGCAATAACAGTATATAAAGAAACATAACAGCAACAGTAACACTTCCAACACAGTTTAAAACTAAATATTCAAATTTTATATGAGGTTTCAGGCATCCATAATTTGTTCATAGTAACCCCTCTCTGCATGGAGATATAGATTTATATATATATTAAAAAGATTATTCTTTGTAAGAGCACAGTAATGAAGGCTTTGGTACCAAAAGTCTCTGACAGTTGAGTTTGTTTTTTTTTTAAACCAATCTTCCAAACTTGCATCCTTAACTTTTATTACCCAAACTTAGCTTGTGAAACAGCAATGGGAGCAGATGTCCCTAGCCTTATTTCATTTAATGAAATCCATCCAGCTGAATTTAAGGACACAGTTCTAACCAGTTGAATGGGAAAAGAGAAGGACAAGAGAAGGTCAGATGTGACTGCAAAAAGGAAAGAGGCGAGGCCTTCCGGATGAAAGAAGTGCCGATCAGCTCCTTATGATGGTTGTTCTTGTTCGCTGCTGGGTTGGAGATTCGCTTTCTGGACTTCTAGTTCTTCTGGGCTGATCATGGAGGGGTCGATAGGAGCATATCTGGTCCCATGGAACTGAAGCAAGTGTATCTATAGGGCAAATTGACAGAAGTAGAACCTATTCATCCTTCCCCCGCCCCCAAATCATAAAACATTGGCAAAAGCAAATCACACTTGCTCAGCTTCATTTTCTCACGTGCTTTGAGAACCGTCACTCCAGTACGAATTCCAAAGTGTAGTGAACACTGAGATAGCGAGAGGAATTGCATACGTAGGAGATGAGTGGAAATTAACACAAATTAACATCTAATTTGGAAGCCCCACACTAAAATTGAGTTTGTCGACTTCGGCCCTTTGAAAAAAGGAGGAGGGCAACATTTTGTGCAAACAAAGCACAAAGACTAGAGGAAGCTGCATGCAAAAAGCATGCTGGCTTCCATACTGACATCTGACGAAAAGATTTGCAAATAGACTCATGAAAGAGGATGGGACATATTGTTTCTAAAAATAAAACCATCGCAACATCAGATTTTTAAAAACCACAGCACAAAAGATTGGACAATTCTTCTAAATATACAGCTCTTTCTCAGTTTCCAACTGAATTCCTTCTTGCAGAAGAAGAAGTTACTGTTCATTCTTTTTTTAGGGTCGGGAAGGGAGGTAAGTTAGTTTTGCGAATTTTTAATTCTAGTTTTCATTGCTAGGCCATAGGGAGG
>JANHZU010000352.1:159236-170764 GCA_032468055.1 Acrochordus granulatus
GCCAACTTGTTCTTCTTTATGGCTGTTTCTGTGGCTGTGATGAGGTCTACCGTCGGGATCTGTTTAGGTGTTACTGAGAAATTGAGCCCCTTGGATAGACCCTCTTTCTCCGTTCGGGATAGCTCGCGGTTGGATGACCCGGATTTTAAGGTCCGACAGCTGCCTTCCAGTGGTCACACAATCACATTTTGGGTGCTCTGCAGTTGACCCGCCTTTACGGCCAGCATGCCAGTCATAGAACGGTGATTTATGACTTTTTTTGCTGGAATGTGGTATTTACTTAATGACTGTGACCTTTGCCTAACAATCATCACAAAAGGGGTCGTAAAATCAGGCACAGTCACATACTGACCCGCTTAGTGACTGGCATGACTTAGTTTTGGGCCCAATTGCAGTTGTAAGCTGAGGACTACCTGTAATTCTCTCCCATCCCAAAGTCTGCTTCTCCTTCACTGAAGGCGGAAGGAGGAGGACACATTTCATCATTCTCTGAGTTAAGGAGCCTCTTGTGGGCTCAGGTGTGCCCAGGTGTGCACTCCAGGTATGCACTCCACCCAGATCCTGTAGGGAAAAGGGTGTCACTCCACAGGACGCATCTGTGTATCTTCGCATCCTAATTTATTTGGCAATCCTGGTTAAGACTGGGTTAACTGACCTCTTTTCAGGCTGTGTTTTTTGGGAGGAAATTCTTCTCTTGCTTCACTCTTCTGGAATATTTTTCTTATTCCAACCTTAGCAACTTTTAGATGTCTGGACCTCAGCTGGCATGCTTTAAGCCATGTGGACTTCAGCTCCCAGAATCCCCCAGCCAGCGTGCTTTAAGCCATGTGGACTTCAGCTCCCAGAATCCCCCAGCCAGCGTGCTTTAAGCCATGTGGACTTCAACTCCCAGAGTCCCCCAGCCAGTGTGCTTTAAGCCACGTGGACTTCAACTCCCAGAATTGAAGTTTAAGCATGCTGGCTGGGGAATTCTGGGAGTTGAAATCCACCCAGTTTAAAGCTGCTCAGGATGAGAAACCCAGTTCCGTGCTAGACTTTTTTGGTTCGTCTCGTGCATCCCTGACTTCCGCTTGGCTAACCTAGGTGAGCACTTTTGTGCGTGCGTGCGTGTGTTCCCGTCCTAGCGCTGTTGAGGGCACCGTGGCTCTCCTGACCTTGCACACGAGCCAGGTTTTCCGCACGTCCCCTCGCCCCAGTGTGCTCCCAAACCTCCGTTCGACCCACCCTCACTCCTCTATCGCTCTTTCCCTAAAGTGAATTCCCGCATTGCGTCACGTTCCCCGCCATTCCTTTACCTCCCTGATGCATCAAACGGGGTGCGTGAGTGCATGCGTGTGCCTGCACGTCTCCTTCCCTTTGGTGAGCAATCGCGCTTGATTTAGGACAGGGACCCCGGTAACCCTATGCCTCAAAGCAGGCCAGATTCTTCTGACGTCGCCGATTTCTGGAGTCGGTTCGGCAACCCTGCAGCTGCCAGGAGGGTGTCGGCTTGGGTTACGGAGTGACATCAGTCTTGCCAGGTCACCTGTTGCGGAGATGGGGGGAAGGACCCCCACAACGGGTGAAAAAACAGCTGAGCTCCCCGGGCCCCCTCCCCATCCATCCAAGAAAATCTCTCGGTTGCACATGCATGCGCGTCCATCAAATGGCCCCCTTTGAGACAAGCAGGGCATGGAAAAGGTAGAGGACGAGGCCATGCACCGCGGAAATTAGAAGCAGGAGAATTTAAAGCAAAAAAACCCCCTGAAACTGGAATTAAAAGCTGATGAGGAAAGGAAATTGAACTCAGTCCGGTAAAAAATAGAATTGGGACTTATGACGATCCATTTAGCGACTGAAGTTTTGACGGCGCTGAAAAGTGACTTACAACCACTCCTTTTATGACTCTCACAGCATCCCCCTGGTCGCATGATCGCGATCCAGGTGCTTGGCAACCGGCACGTATGCTCGATGGCTGCATTTTTGCCCATGTGATGGCCATTTCTGACCTTCCCCAGGGAGGAGGGTTTCACAAGCAAAGTCCATGGGGGAAGCCAGATTTGTTTAGCGACCTCATCGTTTGCTTAACAAGCACAGGAAAAAAAAGGTCATAAAACCAGGCACGGCTCATTTAACGACCACGTGAGTTAGCAACAGAGGTTCCAGTCCTGATTGTGGCCATAAATCGAGGACTACCTATATACATCATCTCTCTTTTCAGCAAAAAAAAAAATGAAGTGAAATCCACGAGGGGTAGTGGAAGTCAACATCTGCGGGCCCATCCAAAGACGTCCCCCAAAAATAAAAGAAGAAATCCTAAATGGGAAAAGTCCTGAAATAACGAATGAATGAAATAAATGTGAAACTAAGGGGAAAGGGGATTATTTGTTGGTATTTATTGATGCATTTATCTTATTTAAGTCATGTATATGGTCACCCATTTTGTAGCAGTGACTCGGGGCGGTGTAAAGAGATTAAAAAAGGGTCAATTTGAACGGAAGTGGCTTGACCGTGGACATGAGGAAATGGAGGTGTATGTTTAATTAATTACGAATCAGAGGAGGGACGAACGGCTTTCCTGTAGGTTTCGGGGAGTTTATGCAAAAGTCTGAGTCCATAAATTGGGGTAGCTGCATGTTTACGCCAGGAAGAAGCAAATGTGACATTGAGGGGGATGTGGAATATTTTGCACAAAGGCAGTCCGGGGTTCTCCAAACCTGAGTGCGCCATTTGGGGAGCTGCGAATGAATCAGGCTGTCGGGCGCGCGTCGAAGAAAGCCGTTCTGAACCCATGGCTCGGGCCTCATCCATGCGTCTGCAGATACGGCAACGGCTTGACCGTGGACTTGATTTGATGGCTTGCAGGGAACTGACGAAGGGGCCAAGGGTGGTTGGTGGGAGAAACCAGTCCTGGGTAAAGTCAGGAGCGGATCGCGAGAAAACTATCGTGGTCGTGGCGGGAAACGAAAGGAGGGAACGAAATAGACTGGAGGTGGAACGCCTGCGAGAAAAGGAAGTGCCGTGGGAAAGCGTGAGAAGAGAGGTTAAATTCCCGGAAGGGAAAAGAGGAAACGGAAGGAAAGACAGGGGCGTGGGGGGGGAAACGTCCAGCAGCCATTTGAAGTTATGATGCCACTGAGAAAAGGGACTTACGACTGGTCCTCACGCTTACAACCATTGCAACGTCCCCATGACCCCGGATCAAAATGTGGGCGGAAATGTATTTACGATGATGTAAGAGAGATGAGATAAAGTGACAGCAGTAACTCAAAACTGTGTCCACACGTCTACATAAATATACCGTGCACACATGCGTATGCGCGTGGAACAAGAAATAAAATCAGCTTTGCTCAAACCGTGTGTATACGATCACGTCGCTTGGACCAAGCTTTGGAGACAAAGCTGGATCTGGTCCTAAATCACCACCCTTGAATATTATTCTGAACAGACTAGATAAGAGGGAGGGTGGGAGGGAAATGGAGGGAGAAGAAGAAAGGGAAAGAAATAGGAGGGAGGGAGGGAGGAAGGAGAGAAATGGAGGGAGGGGAAGGGGAAAGGGAAAGAAATAGGGAGGACGAAGGAAGGAAGAGAAATGGAGGGAGGGGAAGGGGAAAGGGAAAGACATAGGGAGGAGGAAGGAAGGAAGAGAAATGGAGGGAGGGGAAGGGGAAAAGGAAAGAGAGGAGGAGGAGGAAGGGAAAGAAGGGGGAAAAGGAAGGAAAGGGGAGGGAGGGAGGAGAGAGAAAGGGAGGGAGGGAGGGAGGAAGGGAGGATAGAGAGGAAGAAAGGGAGGGAGGAGGAAGAGAGGGAGGGAGGGAGAAGAGAGAGAGGAAGAAAGGAAAGGAGAGAGGGACGGAGGAGAGAGGAAGGAGAGGGAGGGAGGGAGGAAGGAAGGAATTGTTTCCCTCTGAATTGCCTTCTGACAATGGCAACTCCACAATGGCTCACAGTAAAAATGATCCCAAAACAAAGCTTAACGCATGAAAAAGGAAGGAAACTGGAAAGGACCACGCTTGAACCTGCCACGGGCAGACGTGAGAGTCCCCCCTGCAGCCGGGAGGAACTCGGAGGCGAAGGGCCGGAAGGCCAGCGGCCAGTGTTCCTCGCTCAGCGCGAGGGGCTCGGAGCCGGCCTCCGGCGGCGCTTGTTCTGAAGATCATGTTCCAGACCGGGGTGTGCTGGGGAAGATTTGCGCTGGTGGGGATTTTTTTTGTCCTGCGTCCGCCCACCGGTCAGCAGCCTCTCTGCCTGACCACATTTTTCAAACTGCAGAAGGACCACGGAAGGACCACTTCCAAATGTAACGGAAACGTGAGAAGCCAGGCAGGTTGCAGATGCCTGGAAGGGTAACAGTGCAGAGGAGTCCCTCCGTTGAAAGCAGTTTTCCCCCCCAGGGGAATGCCAGAAATACGATGCAGGATATTGGGGGGGGGGCAGAGCATTCCCTGCTGAAACCCATTTGCCAGCATCCCTTACTTTTGGCCATGCTGACTGATGTTTTTCCATGTTTGCTTTGGAATGGTTGATAGCTCACTGACGATGCAGATCAGTTCCTATAGAAGAGAATATCTGTGGCTCAGGGTTGAACTGTGGGGTCCTTGGTGCTCCCTGAACTTGGTTGTTTTGTTGCAGACGTTTCACCACCCAACTAGGTGACATCATCAGTGCTAGAAACCTAAGAAAACAACCAGAGAGCACCAAGAACCCCACGGATCGGTTCCCTGTTCACAGGGAACGGCTGTTGTTTAGCAACGGGCATTTCAGCACAGCTTGGTATTCTTGGCACCTAAGTCATAGTCTGGTATTCTGAGTCCTGAAGGCTCTAGTCCCTGTGATTTTATAAAACCGAGTCTGCTTCGGGGGGGTTGGGAGGGTTTCAGAGCATCCATGGAAATGCACTCTTCGTTCCCACCGATGGTCTCATTTCTCCTGTGCTTCCTTCCCAACCGCAGGCGGCAGAATTCCTTCACCTCTTAGCACAGTTCAAGGACATGGGCTTCCGGCAAGCTGACATCAAAGAGGTCCTCCTGCTGTGTGAAAACCACCGAGATCGTGCCCTTGAGGAGCTCATGGCACAGAGCCAATGAACGGGCTCCAGGCCCAGCAGTATCCCCTTCCCTCCTCAAATTACTCTGTAAAGATTGCATTCCCTCCAACGTTTATCTTATGATTCTCTGGAATCACCATTTGGAAAGCGAACCTTTGCGATTTGTCCTCGTTAGCGAGCCATCCCTGGAGGAATGGAGGAATATTCCGTAGGAGACGGCAACTGGACTTGATTCTCGTTGGTTCACACAGTGCCTGAAAGGCTTCATTATTATTACAAGTAGTCCTTGATTTAGGTCATTGAGCCCAGAATTGCAGTCATAAGTCATGCGGGTTACGAAGCGGGTCATCACACGACTGATCCAGTTTCACAACATTTTTTCTGCAGCAGTCGTTAAGCGAGTCCACAGCCTGCAGCGGTCACTTTTTGTGGAAACCAACGGGAAAACGAACTCTTCTTCAGCAGCACGCCACCTATTGTCTCCGTATTCCCCAACAGCTCCCTAAAACAAATCCATTTTAAAAACCAAAATCTGAAGAACGCCGGATCTTGGGAAGTGTGTTTCTCACAGGGGTGTAGGCAAAACCACAGGGGTAGAGGCAGAGTCACAGATACAGATGGTGCGCGCGCAAAAATATTTCCGTTTGGACTAATTGAGAAGGTGGTGACTCCCGAGCCTTCCGCCGTCTTCTTCCCGTCTAGCTCCGTCTCGAAGAAGAGGCTCCTGATGGTGTCGAGACTTCCAACCCGAAGCTGGTCCCCGCCGAGCCCAAACACTTCCTTGAAATCAAACTAAAAGACGGTTAAAATCATTCTTTCCCCCTCGTTTCTGGCTACCAGGACACCCTTTTCCATGCAGTCAAAAAGCGGGTGCCTCTCATAATAAAGGAAGTGAGGACAGGAAGGACCATATTTGATTGAATCCCACAAGAGGAAACGAGACCTTCCGAGGATCTGCAGATCCCAAAAACATCCCGCTTGCCTCAAATAAAAGAGCGCACACAGTCCACGGTTGTGTGTGTGTGCGTTTTTAATTTTGGTGAAAGTGGCTGTCGTTGACTCACATCTTTCTGAACGGCTGCAGATGGACAACTTGGACTCAGCTGAGTCAGTCTGTAAATTATGGGTGGATTACTCACCCGCTGGACCAAACGAGTCTCAACGTGATGTGCCTAAAATCGCCGCCGTATATGGGCTGAGTGGAGCCATGGGGGCTTGCCAACGTAGAGCGTGCTTCCCAAACCTTTTCCTTCGTTATCCAAAGACATTGCTCAGGAAGCCCTTTGGACAAATGTCCCTGTTGTGACTGAGGAAGGGATTTGCGTATTGTGCCCCCTCCCTGACCTCCTCTCCCCACTTTTATCCAGTTTTGGGTAATTTACTCAGGTTCGGGGAGCATTCGAGCTGAGAGCGAGTCGGCTCATCAAAACGCAAGCCCGGATTTTCCGATCGTTGCCTTCGAAACAGTCGAGCGTCACGTGTTTCTTTCGCAGGTCTGGATTACAGGTTCCGATGGAAATGCTCCATGCCATGACTCGATCCCTCTCTCCTCTTTTTCTTTTTCTTTTCACCCTCCCTGATTAGAAGCTCGTGGGATTAACTCCCCCTTCAACAAGAGCATCTGGGCTGAGCAAAATCATTTGGTGTAAAAGAATAAACCCTTCTCAATTCCATCGCCAAACTGGCTCAGTCTGGACTTATTCTGAAATCACTCGTCCCCTACTAAGGGTTTATTTATAGACTGTCTCAGCTTTAATTGCTGAGGATATAAATTCTATAAACACATACACAGAACTTGTTTATATCACCACAGGAAACGGGTTGCTAGCTGAAGGAACAATCTTGGCAGGGGACTCCCGGCGCCCTGCAAGGATAAGTGTGTTCCTCCGAAAGAACGAGACTGCGGTGCTGTACGCTGAATTTAAGTCCGACGTTGAGTGCATTCGGAAGGAATAAAACAGATTTAACTTCCCTAAAGTTTCGCCAGTTTCTTTCTGGTGCGTTTTTAATTTAGAAAAACGAACATTTTACATTTCCTGGGCTCCGGTTGAAGTGCGTGAAACACTCCCTGCTTTAAAAGCAGTTGGTGGGATTCAGCGGGGCAAATCCAGGACCGTTCATCCGCCTCACTTCTCAGCAGAAGCAAAGGACGTACAGAAGGTCACAGGTCCAATCCCACAGGTAGAGTCGGGAAAGTTTCCTCCCTGGGATGGAAACCAGTTGCATCCGCTCCGGAGGCAAATCGATCTGTGGTCTGCAGAAGGTACTTTCTCACTTCTTTAGGCTTTTCATCCTTCCGTTTGGAGGACGCTTAAAAAGAGGCTTACTCCGGTGCAGGAAGAACGGCCTCTTCTCTGCAAAGCCCATTGAGCAATATTGAGGCCTCCCTCTCAGCATCCTTCGGGGTAGGGACAATTTTGGAAGGTAGAAGTCTCGGGATCAGCCCCGAGCATCATTGGCAGCAAGTGAAAATACTCCTCGCTGAACCCCCATACAGATTCAGAAGTCCTTGTAGAGAAGCCAGAAGCAGTTGGACTGAGGGTGTGACTTATCAGGTGCATTTCCTGTGTGGTGTCTCAGCTGGGCTTTGCGCTACATACGTGGAGCTCAGGAGTTATTAGTGCAGAGTGTTCTCGGTACCTCCCATGACGTAGCATGAACCAGATTGTTGCCATAAAATGCTTAAAATCCAGATAAGACTCTTAATCAGGCCGGGAAAGGACAACTTCACCTCTATACAGGTTAAACCTGGTTAATCTTCACTTCATTTTGAATGTGGTTAGTGCAAACCCAGCCTATGTGGTTAATTTATGACTCATTATTGTGCACGCCGATGAAACAGGTTAATCCCACAAGCAAACTCAATGTGTTGTGTGAACCAAGTCAGAATTAGCCAGCAAAACGAGAAGTGTTTCTGCTTACCAGATCATGGGGGTAAACAAACATGGCCCACATTTCAGGAGACCATATCCCGTACGTATGGGATGCCCCTCCCCCTCTCCTGCTTCAGATCTCCTCTCGGGCATCCCTGATCTTCCGACAGATTAGCGGCTTCTTCTGCTTGCAGATCTGTACCATCAATTCCTTCTACGAAGGTTCAGCCTGTCAGAATAAACTTGCTTCGCAAACGGCTGGTACCCAGAAGATAAGACCATGGTTCCTGGTGCAATTGCTGAAGTTTGCCCTGAGCAGCTTCTTGGGACTTTCTTCACTTGGCATGAACCATCATGATCTCGTAACACTTGGTTCGATTTGGCTGATCTCAGGAAGGTCTAGAAACAATAAAAAGTTGACGATCCTGAAAAGTCCAGATGCGACGTTAGATGGCCGCCACTAAATAATCCTTGGAGTTGCCACATTTACATTGCAATACTGTGATCTGCTCTCGGAAACCTGAGAAGGAAGGTTTGCAAAGAGCCACTTCTTGGGAAACCAGCTTTCTCCTTTTTGAATTTCCATGTTCTGTCCTCTATGGTGTATAATAAGGTCAACATCTTGTTGACTGTATAAACAGTGTCCCCCTTGATGACTGCAGTGAAGAGTGCTCCTTTGCTGTTCATGTACTGGCCGGGTAAAGATGTCCATTGCATCGTAGTGAGGTTGAAGCAGTCTATCATACATCGCAGGAAGTCATCAAAAGGTCCATTGCGCATGATATAGAGATTGTCTCTATGAGCCACCATACAGTGACCATAACTCTGAGGTCGAGTAAGGGTCGAAAGGGGAAGCCATTCATCCTTCTGGGCCAGATACTCATAGATGATTGTAGTGTCGAGAGGCTTCCATAAACAAACAAAGATACGTCCCATGGTTTGAGCACAGGGTACAGCTGCTGCTGGTTGGGGCAAATCCGAAAGAAAGTCCCACTTGTTGGTTGATATGTTGAATTTTTCTACTGATTTCAGCGGTGTTTTCTCAAATTCACCACCAATAGCGTAAAGATTATCTTCCAAGGCTGTCAAGGTGATATCATACCGTAGTTGCTGAGGGCTAGAAAATACACTCCAGACGTTGGTTACTGGATCGTAGCAAAAACTTTGGTCCACAACCTGCTTGTTGTACCCATAGACCCCACCCACAATGTAAATTTTGTTATCTAGGGTCGTCATGCCAGCTAGAAAGGTGCTGGCAGCGAGTGGTAAATAAGAAAGGGTCCTCCAGGTGTTGGTTTCCTCATCCAGGTAGCAAATGGTTCGTGAGACGTCCTCCAAAAACTCAAAAGTGGGTGTGTGAGCTCCCACAGCCACAAAGCTGCTGGGGAGAAGAGACTCCACGTAATCCAAAAGATCTGGAGAAAGGCAGTCCAGATATTCCTCCAGATCGGAATAACAATCTCTTATGTAGAGGGCAGCTCTATGGAAGAGGTCCAGAAGACCAAACGTTGCAGCGGCTTGGTAGAGAATGATGCAGTTGTCAGAATTGACGGACGCAATCAGATACTGAGCCAGGACTTTCACCTGCAAGAAGGAGGCGCATTCCACCGCCTTGAGGTTTTCCTCGCAGCTCAGCATAGGATGCTCCCCTTCCAGGACTTTTAACAGAACAACAAATCCAGTGGCGCTGAGACTCCTGATCTGGATCTCCTTCTGCGTGCTCTCCCTCATGCCCGACTGGAAGAGAGCACGGAAATATTCACTGTGTTCCACCAGAAGAGCCTTGTCCACGGAGAAACACGTGCCTTCCACTTGGATCCGCACACGATCCACAGGCTGCGGCTGCATGGCCTCGTCTTGTGGCCGGGACAGCGTTCTCCCCAGTGAATCTACAAGTGTGTCGCTAAGGACGAAGCAGCAATCCCCGTCATTTCTGCCCTCCGGTGTTGGCTTGACCAGCAAAGATGCACTTGCGTGCCCTCTATATAAATATCCCCTTCTAAAGATAACTGGTGTCCGTGTGACCAGAGTTGCCAGCAACATGAGCAGGATCAGATCCTTCCAATGCAGTTTGCAAACTGATATCAGGAGCAAAAAAAACTCTTTGGATGGAACAGATCCACTGAGGTCACTTTCAACAGCAGGTCACTGCAACGTGGAGAACGGTGGCCCTCCCGGCCTCCACCGTGGGAGCAGCTCATTTTCTCTGGAGCGCCACGGCATATGGCTTGTGGCTGGAATGGCAGAGGTGACATTCTGAAAGTGTGGGCAGTGGATGATGGGCGACAGGGCAAACACTAAATTTGATTTCAGGTCAACCGAAATATCATTTCACACCCAGGCACGTATTTTACAAATCCAGATCCTTGATTGGCCAAGATGCGCAAAGAATTTGACTCCAGCACAGCAGCTCTCGGCAAATTCGCAAGGCAACAGTAAGGAAAGTAGGACAGAACGACGACCTGAAACGAGGTATTCAGCAGTAAAGTGTGTTTGATTTTATTTATTTACGTGATCAGATCAAAAATTAGCAATCTGCAGTTTGATAATAGCTTTTGAAGATGATTAAGGATTGCACCCGACCCTTGAGGGACAAGTTCTCCATAAGACCCCCAGGTCCTCTCTTGTATGTGTCTGCCGTTGGAGAGGACCTTGAAGGATGGCCAAGGGCAGTGTTTCCCAACTTGGCAACTCTAAAACTGGTGGATTTCAGTTCCCAGAATTTCCCAGCCAGCATGGCTGGCTCGGGAATTCTGGAAATTGTAGTCCATCCATCTTAAAGTTTCCAAAATTGAGGAACAGTGGGCTAGGGGCATCTAGGATTACATCAAGTTCACTGGGTGATTAAATGTGGCTTCCAGCTGATAACAGAAGACTTGGGAGCACCAAGACCCTTGTCCTCAGTTCCACGGAGACTTTCCCATCGGCGACCTTTTTTAATGTCAGCTATTTCAGCAGTGGAGCGAGACCAGGATAGGCAAAAGCATCAATACAGCGACTAGGACAGTGCAGTCAAAGCTCTCCCTGTTTTCACGCATGTCATACACTCGATTGCACCATCCTGACTTTTTACCCACATCCTGTGGTCACCCCCGTTGAAGATGACCGAGCGGCCTTGAAGGAAGAAGAGCCGCTATGAAGGCAATGGTCAGATAAGTGACTCCGGAGCCCCCACCGAGAAGGTAACTCGAGAAAACGTCTCAGACGAGCCCTCCGCGGTTCCCACAGCTGCAAAGGGAGGGAGGAGAAAGCACATTCAGACGTGCAAGATTCTGCTACTCTGTTGCATACAAGTCTGACCAACGTGGCATTAGTTTTTTTGTCTGTCTACCTTGCAGGGTTGGCATCTATTGGGGGGGCTTTCCAAAGTGCAGGAGAAGAGACTTCCAGACCGAAAACCTATCCTGACTGAACCCTCGTTCGCCGACTCTTAGGAACCGCGTATCGTGCAAAACATGCAACTAAAGGGCAGGAGGGACCTTTCAGCATCTTCTGCCATGATCAATTTTGTTCATGAAAAATCTTGGGTTAAGATTAGGGAGGAAAATAACCGTGGGTCTAGGACTGAAGAACTCCTGCCCATCCCCTCCATCCAGACTGCGCTGAGGCTCCTTTGATTTGCACAGATC
>JANHZU010000352.1:173454-188721 GCA_032468055.1 Acrochordus granulatus
CTGGACAGGTCTCATCAGAGGAGCCAGACGAAGAGGGTCTCCCCCCTATAAAAATATGAGAAGTAAATTACAGAAATACTGTATGAACCTGCTTTTTTTAAAAAGAGGAAGAGAGCCACTGCCCTGTCCTGATACTTGCAGAATATTCATGTCTGATATTGGAGAGTCACACATGGAATCAGTTTAACCAAAGGGCGGGGGGAGAAACCATTCTGGTCATCAGTTAATCCTTCTGGTTCCCTCCATGCCCATCTTCTCTTCGCTGGAAAGCTTTCCTCTTTCCATCTCCTCTACGGACTGCAGTGGACCCACACAAATGGACATCCAATTAAACGTTCTTTTTATATTAGTCTTAATCTAAAAAGAAGTTTTGTGCCCAGTTTTTCTGATAGGGAGAATCTGCTCCTAATCTACTTTTGAGCTTCTTACGTCTGGTTCTTACCAGTACAAAATGAGAGAACGAGAGAGAGGAGGTTTGGTGGGGAAGTTGCCTGACTGGAGTGGGGAGACCCAGATTCTCGTCCTTTCTCAGCCATGGAAGACTCCTGGGTGACCTTGGACCAGCCAACTCCTCTCAGCCTCAGAGCTGATGTGATCCAGTGGGAAAGATCTTGGGCTGAAAGATTCAGTTTCTCGATCCTCTTGACCCGCAGCAGCTCCTTCAGGGAGCTGAAACTAGATATTCTCTTCACTCACCCGGTGGTGGTTGTTTGGGAGAACGCATTCTAGGTCTAAGAACTAAATAAAAATACTCTGCTGTCAAAAAAGATAATGTGTAAACCTTTGGGGGCTGTGTTTGCAAATACACTCAAAATCTTGGCTTCTTCAACCGCAACATATTAAAATTAACCCAGGATGACACAACTCACCGGGCTATCAGTTCGCCCAGGTTTGCATTGCACATCACACTGTGCTTAACCATCTGGATTCCAGACTAGCCTGTTGCACAAACGAGCCTCTGTCTCATCCCGGGGAGCTCTGCTTCTGATCTTCAGCAGCACATTCGTTGATTTGTGTGAAGCCCAGTTGTTTTTGCCACTTGGTGTGACCTTCCCTTTCTTCTCCTCTTTGCTGATCCGTCTCGCTCCCAGGACAAAGATCCTTCTGAACAAAATACATCCATCCCAACTCTGAATCAAAAGCAGATAGGCTAGGAAGCTTAACGCAGAAAAGATGAACGTCAGGAGCTCAACTCCAAACCGAGCCCCACTCTAGGCCAGGATTGCCAGGCTCTGGTTTAAACCCCGGAGCTCAGAAAGAATAATAAAGAACTTTATTTCATGCATTTATTTTAAATATTCCTACGCCGCCTTTAGAAAGAAGCTCATCCCCTCACCCAGTTGCTTACAGCAATAGCATTCCACACAATTAGGCCACAAAACAGCAAAACAGCGACCGCGCATGCAGGCTACAGACCCTAGCAGTCGAAACAAGCAGCCTCGATGTTCTACAACCAAAAGCCAATTGCTCCTGAACGCCACTGAGAGCAAACCATGTGTATCTGGGCATGTGCAGAGTCCTGATCCCCTCCCACTTGGTAAAAGGGCTCCCCTTCGGAGGAGCGATGAGTTCATTCTGTCCTCTTCTGCACAGAGGCACTCCGCCTTTGCCTGCCAGTTGGGTTGGGAGAAGCACCATTCTTCTCAATGGCGCTCCTAGGAACATGACCAAGGATGGGAACCGGATTTGGCCTTGCTGTCTCAACAGGCAGAACGATGTCAGGAGTGATACCTGTTCATTAAGTTGCGGAGAACCTTGTTTTTCCTCTGTGATGGAGAAGACGGGCTTCCTTCTTTAGGGAAGGGAGAACCACCTGGAGTTATGTTGTGCCAGAGGTGTCCACAACGTATGTCAAAAAAAAAGAAGCCAAGATAGCAGCTATGATGGTTCGATTGAAGCTCTATGATGCACCTGAAGTATAGATGGAGCTTCAGTCATGCCCTGCTGGCCACCAGCCCTGACTTTTTTGACCATCCTTTATACACACCCCTGCTTTGCACCCTTCCAAGTTGTGGAGAAGGTTTGTCTATGGGCTCACCAGCTTAGTGGGACCAGAGTAGTCCTTTCATTCGAAGTACCCCATCAGAGATGCTCCAGTAGATCTTGTCTGAGCTGTGAAGATACGCCTCTTGCCCTTGGAGGACTGGAAGCCAACTAAACACCATATCCCAAGAAGAGGATTTATTTACTCAAAGGGCAGAAGACTAATTCCAGACAAATGCAGAAAAGCTTTGGGGGAGGGAAGCCCACTTCTTGTTTTTTTGCATCCAGATATCTCTCGATCTCGGTTTCCATGCAGAGAGCGATTTCTTCAACTTCAGGAGGACGAAGTGAAAGTAGCGTGGGAGAGGCAATGTTTTCAAAGTCAGTCAACCGCTCCTTTCGGCTGAGCTGGCAGCACGCCCTGCGTCATCCTGTAATTTCTAGCACTTGGCTTACTGTATTGGGTGGTCTATCAACAAGATTTACAGCCCAGTGTACGGCTTGATCTTAAAAAATGAAGGCACCATTAGAGAAACTTTCTTAGATATTGTGTGAATACCTTTGTCTTTTTATTGCTAGGTTCAGACTGAAAAAACTTACAATTTTGTCACAGAAATTTTGACATGTTGCTGGCCAGGGAGGGCTTCGGTTAACATGAAAGTCCATCCATTATTGATTTTGTGATGGGGTTCCTGTATCATGTTAAGCCAATTGTGTTCATCTTTGGAGGGTGTTGTTTTTTTTTTAGTAAGCCACAATTTTGCTAAACTGTGGTTTATCACTCTTGGCTATTTCCGATAACATGCTGAGCCAGTAAGCAAATTTTAATGAAGACAGACAGACAGACCCTGATTTGGACAAATTAAAGTCATGTGGTCTTGTTAAAGTTGACATTTAATTTCTTAACAATGTAAAGTAGAGCTTGAGATTAGTGCTTTTTCCTGAATCATAGTTAGACAAGTCAGGGTTTTGTGCAATGTGGAATGCCATCCCCCACATTAATAATCACTGTTTTAAAAAATGGAATTATGTTTTTTATCAAACTTCAGGCCAACTTTTTGAAGAGCGTGAGGCATTCCTGAGGTTACCTTACTGAGATTATTCTCAACTATGAACAGCTTATACTTTATTTATTTAATCTATTGATACAGATACCCAGCCCAGCAACAAGTCTGGGTGGTGAACAATAATAAAATGAATACATGCACAAAAATTAAAATACACAGCAGCTGAAGAAACCAACAATCATCTACACAGCCAGGAGACAAGTCCCTTAATATAGCTGGGGCCCCAGGACGAAGCCCAGGATTGTCAGATCATTAGGACTTGAAGGGGCCAATCTGATCCCTGGAGAGAATGTTCCAGAGGACAGGAACTGTAGCTTCAAGTGCCAACCTATGGGACCCAGGACATGTCCCTCCTCCCAGATCAATAGGTTGGATAGAGGTGATAAGGGAGAGATGGTCCCAAACATAATCCATTCCAAGCCATGAAGGGTTTTAAAGATGATGACAACACCTCTAGCAACCAATGCAGCTCACAAAGCAGTGGCGTTACATGCGCCAAAGATCCAGCACTATTAACTCTCCATGCTGCCACATTCTGTCCCAGTTTAAGCTTCCAAATGCTTTTCAAGGGCAGCCTTACGTACGGCGTGTTGCACTAGTCCAAATGAGAAATCACAAGGCCAGGAACTGGCGCAACTGATGCACAACCCAAAGGTGTCCAAAGGCCCTGCTAGCTACAGCTGCCACCTTATCTTCAAGCAGGAACTGTGAGTCTAGGGAAAACCCCAAACTGCACACCAGGTCTGTCTGGGGTACTGCCACCTCATCCAAAACTAGATATGGAAGAATGTTGCCAAAATCAGACACTTGGGTTGGACAGAAGTGCTAATGTGTGTAGTAGGGCTGATAACCCTAAAAGAACATCTGTGTGGTAGGGCTGATAACACTAAAAGAACAGAATTATTCGCTGTTGGCTTTTCTTTACAGGGTCAAAAGATGTCTTCCATGTTTGGCAAAACCCGGGCTGTCCCCTGGGCAAACGATCGCCACCTCCCCAGCCTTCTGCAGGAGTGCAATGTGGCCATCCTAGGCTGCCAAGGATCTGGGAAATCAGGTTAGGAGACAAGACTCTTCTTGGTGGGGCAGCATTTTAATGCCCATGTGCAACTCTGAAGATAGTTTTTTGTAGCTTTGCCTATCTTAATCTACTACTGTAATTTGCAATTTGGAAATGTGGGAAGAAATCCAACACATCTTGGGAAAAAACAGGTTGGAGAGGCCTGGATGAGTCCAGGAGCGGACATTCTCTCTTCATGTTAGGTAGACACTTGCCTATAATTTACTTAATAATGGTTTGCTCACTGAACTGATTGCCTGAGCTGAGAAAACACACTGGTTAAGGTTAAAAACCAGCACCCTGAATTAAACCCAGAAGCAAACTGGCAACCAATGCAGCTTGCAGAGCAGAGGTTGAACATGTACAGTTCAAGGAGTACACATAATTGCCCACACTGCCACATTTTGCACCAGCTGAAGCTTCTGGATATTCTTCAAGGGTAGCCCAGTGCTACAGTAGTCTATTTGGGACCAGGGCATGAGTAATTGTTGGCTGTCACTTTACTAGGTAGACTAGACCAGAAAATCAACTCCAGATAGACGAAAACTATTTTTATTAAGATTGGCTCGAATAACAGAATCTTGCAAATCTGATTGCACCGCACTTCATCCTCCTTACATCCTAATGAATCAGAGAAGCCCGGATGCCTTCTGAATGTTATCTTGTTTCTCTGGACTTAAAAATGTTTCAACCCTGTCCACCAAGGTCATTTTCCTTACTCTCTACATTATCTGTCATGTGAACCTAGACAACTGTGGTACATTCAATAAAACATGGTTGAACAATCTATAGGTCAAGACAAAAGGGTGTCTTGTTTTAGCAATGGAGAGACCAATTAGTCTCCTATTTCTCAATCCTTTGTGTTATCTAAGCAGTATAAAAAGGAGCTGTTTTAAGAGATTTAAGGTAGAATTCGATTCATTCCTCTATGTGTGGCAATTTCCCCTAACCTGGTGAGCTCCACCAGGAGTTGTCATTGGCATGGAGGAAGCCCATCTGGTTGGAAGGCTGCAGTCCAAGCCCTAGCTGTGAAAGACGCAGCCAAAATATTCAAAATATGGAAGGACCAGTCTCAACCAGTTCCTGGCTAGGTTTCTGCAACATCCCAAATCCCAAACATTGATTAACAAAGCACAATGTCCAGGTTCACCTCACGTATCGTAGCAAACCAAGTGTATTATGACTCGAGTCGATGTTTTGGTTTGAGCAAGATCCAGAACCACGGATAGGTTCCCACAGCCACCTGAGCCATTTCAGCCTGATCTAACATGTAAAAAAGGCTTTGCCAGGGAAGAATCCCAAGCCCCCAAAAGTCTTACAGCTGTGGGGAGGACTTGCAGATCTGAAGTAATCCTCCTCTTTTCTTGCAGCACTCACGGTGAAGTTTCTTACCAAGAGATTTATAAGCGAATACGACCCTAATCTGGGTAAGTCTCCACATGGCTCCTTCGTGTCTCCGTGCTGCTCTTTGTAACCTCAGCTCCTTCATTCCTACTGTTTTATTCCTTTTTAAAAGAAACTATCTTCTTTAGAATCACTCACAAATCCTGGAACTAAAGCAGGGATATCCAGGGGGGAGAGAGAGGTAAGCATGGCTGTTGCAACCACACAGTCGAAGACCTGCTTTGTTTGAAAAAAGAATGCATCACATGTAAAATAGATGGTGCTTTGATGACATCACAGCTTGTTTTTTTAACACCCCTCTGTGGTCACCTCTGACAAGAAGGGTTGTACCAGTAGAAGAAGGGTCAGCCTTTGGGTGTTCAGTTGTTATCATGGCTGGGCTCAAGGCTAAAGGAACAGAAAACTCCAAGCTGAAGTTTCTGCCCTCTGCATTTCTCCAAGAAGATTACACATTTTATTAAAGACCAGGTTAACACAGTCTGCTAAGATGTGATTTTGTAAACCAGTTTGTTCAGCAAGTTGGATTTAGAAACCACCCTGGGAAAGCCTGCTTTCGAAGAGCCATTCAACTCACCCAAACTCATAAAAGTCGTTTAATATTGGCTTAGAGTGTTGTACAAAAGCAAGCCGTTATGGTTTATATATCAGGGGTCATGGCTTAGCGCATTGGGTAAACTCAACCCACGGTGACTTATTCAGTGAACCCTAGTTAAGTGAACCTGCTTTGCATGCTTGTGGATGCAATCTGGAGCTCAGATGAGACTTTTAAGTCCCCTTGAGTCACTCGTGCTCCTCTACCTTCCTGAAGAACAGATGATCTTCAAGAGTGTTCCACCAGTTCCTGACTTTTTCTGGAACTCTTAGAGGCATTGGGAGCATAAAGTTCATGTCTCAGATAAGCCAATCCCAGGGAGAACTGGCTCAAGACACCCATCTTTGAAAGTTCAGTCTGAGGGCATCCTTTCTAGGGCCCTGTGGTCTTCCAGATTGTATTCCTCCACCGATAATTTTGGCAGCAGAGCTCACATTAGCACAGCAACAATTCCTGCCACTGCTGGTCATCTCTGGAACTGCTTCCAGCAGAGGACCGTGCAATGTGCACGTCCGAGTAGCCTATCGAGCACCCCTTTTAAAACTGGGTGAAGCCAGGAGAAAGGAATTAGGGCTAATCTGAAGTGGATTGAGTGATTATGGGCCATCAAATCGATGTTGACTCTTGGCAACCACAGAGATGCCTTTTCTCCACAATGATCTAAACTTAAATGAGATGGAATTCATTAGAATGGAATTCAACACACAATGAAGGAAATGCAAGACATAGGATCCCTCCCTGGGCATAGAATCATTGTTTGGACTCTGAAACATGTCATTCTGGAAGCCACTCTTGCTGGAGAATGTGAGCCAGAAGCTTTGAAGGAAGAGATTGGCCCGACTTAAATCACATAGATTAAAAATTAGCTTACCATTGCTTTTTTCCAGGATTTTTTTAAATCCCCAGACTAGCCTACACTCCTGGGATTCCCTGATAATTTTGCTTCCCAACTAAACAGCTTTAGGGCAGCTTAGTTTCAGAGCCTGCCACCTGTTGAGAGAACCAACCAGAATCCAAGTTTAATCCAGATAACACGCACTTGGAAGGTCTGTTCATTCCTATGAACAGAAATTGGGAGTTGGGATACCAAAGAAAGATTTTCAAGTTGATTATGGGTGGCTAGGAAAACCCTACTTTGGGTTACGGCAAATGATTCAGATCCACAGGCTACCAGCAATCCCCACCAGAAACAAAGCAAAAAGCAGGGGGTGGGAAGAAATAGTAATCCTGCGCGTAAGCAGAAAAATGAATCTTCAGGAGTTCCCCCCCAAAAAAAATGTTCCAGGATATTTTAAGTTCTTCCAAGTTCTGCTTGCAAGTTTGTTTCATGGGCATTTCAAAACAAGCTGCCAAATTTAGAGCACATACCAGGGAAAGTAGAGATGGAAAACAATGATTGCATAGGAGGATGAGGACAGGCTTCTGGGCTTAACAAACTTCCAAAAAATTGATGGGTTGTGATGCAGATTCCTTGTCAACCTGCAGATCCCCAATTGACAGGGCGGGAAACCAAGACCCATTTAAGACCCAAGTGTGGCAAGGCTTGTCAAAGGGGCCTTGAAGATTTCTTCCCCGTCCTTCTCAACAGCCTGTATTTGCTTTCTGGACTTCTGGTCGATGGAAAACCGTAGTTTATTATTGCATCTAAGCAGGGGCATCTTTGCTCTCTGCAAGCCAGCATTGGAAGCCTGACTTCTAAAGCTCTGCAAAATGTGGATACTGAGTATATTTCATGTTGCATCTATCATTTCGCTTGCATCTGTCTGCTGAACATTCTGTGATGAAGGCTTGATTCACTACGTGAGAGATGCCAGTAGTAGGGATGGGTGTGATCCCAGGCTAAGTGTTGTTTGAAAATCCAGTCCTGCTTAATCAGGTTTCAGGTTAATGGTCAAATTTTATTGGACTACTGTCAAAAGATGTCTGGAGGGTTGAGTTGCTCAGAAAATAGTGTTCAAGTTAAGAAAAGAACTAGTAGCTGAGTTTATATACATTGCGCTAAGCTGTCGTGTGATTTCTTTGCTCTGGTTTTAGCATGTTGTGAAAACTGATTGCACCCAAGGCACCTCTTACGATTGGTACTATCTTCGCCTTCTTTGGCCACAATCATTCTACTTCTGTTTGCGGGTCTTTGTACTTTGTGATTTTCTCCTTTCTCTTCTGTTGTGCTCTCGCCGCGTACTGCAGTGTCCACCATCAAGACATTTTTTATCTTTTTTATCAACAATTGTTAAGTCTGGGGTATTGTGTGGCAGATGCTTGTCTGTTTGTATTCTAAAGTCCCAGAGCACTTTAGCTTATTGATTTTCCATTACTTTGTCTACTTTGTGGTCCCACCAGTTGTTGCTTCTCAATTCTGGCTTTCTATGCACTTGTCTTGTACAGCCGGAATTAACCCCTCTGTCTCTTTCTTCAACTTTCCTGCTCTTAGCCATTGCCAGGTCTTGTAGTTATGTGCTTTGCCTACTATTAATAGCTTGCCTTGCCATACCTCTTTTCTAGTCTTCATTTGGTCTTTCTTCTAGGCAAGAATATTCTTCATATTCTTCTTTTTCATAGTACTATTAGTTGAGGTAGTATGGAAGTTGATGAACAATCTGAAACTTCATAAATGGGACAATGAGCTGAAGAGTTTGGGGACTCCTGGTCTAAACAAAGACAAAGTGGACGATTGGTTGGATTTGAATTACAGACTTGACTTGTTTCCGGAATTAACTGATTTTCTATGTTTGCACAATAAACTGAACCAACAAACCAGATGGATTTGCCCAAAAGGTTAAGCCACAAACAACCCAAACATGGTTAAAATACATCAAGCTTATCAGATTGGATAAGCTTTAACCTGCCTGATTGAGCAAGGGACTCCATATGGGGGAAATGACAAAAGTCAAGAGAATCATATTGTTGTGGCCACTATCTTTATTTTTTATTCCTCCTTGTGGCTTGTCGTGCCAACCCATCCCTTGAAAGAAGGAGAAAGAAGAGAACTTTGACTGAGATCATATCCTGGCAACTTGTCTTGGAACCCTGTAGCCCTGTTAGAACTCTATGAGGTTGGGTAATCTTTGCTTTCTTTGGGTATTCTTTGCTTTCAGTAGGTTATAAACTGAGTCTCTGGCCTCTCAGATTAGGACTGAAAAAGACCCTGGTCTGAAATTTTGAGGACCTTCTGCTGATTTGTGTGTACAGCGCTGTGTGAAATGGTGTGAAGAGAGTTCGTTTCCTGAGCTCCCAAAGAGACTGTAAATCAGTAGCAACAGTCAGACTGCATGTAGTCCTTACATCCACAGGCAATCCCTTGTGAGCTGTGCCAGTGAGCTTGACCAAGGTTATGATTTAATCTATGGCATCGATTCCCATTTGTTTTCTGTTCATTGGAGCATCTAGGAAGAACTGTAAGCAAGAAGACAGTCAGCTAGGAGTTTCATCTATCATGGACAAGGAAACCAGGATATAATTGTGTTGGAAATTCTTGCAGGTAGCTATTTTGAGTCATGTCCAGAAACTGAAGAATGACAGAGGAGGCTTTCAGGGAAGGCATGAAAGAATGAATTCTGGACCCCCCCCTTTTTTTTTTTTTTGCAAGGCATGGGCTGAGCGTGATTTTGAGGGAAGTTACTTGGATAGTTGGAACGATATATCGAGGGGCTCTTGTTTCAATGAAACATGCAGGAATTTTCAGTCTAGTGGCAACCTAGAGGGATTGTTGCCTTACTTGAGGAAGATGAGATGCTCTTTGCACCTCCTTTGAGGGTCATCATATGGATTTGGGGGTAAAAGAATGTTTATCCCAAAACCATCTACCTACTTTCTAAACATTTGCTTTTCAGAAGACACTTACGCTTCAGAAGAGGTAGTAGACCAACAGCCTGTCTTGCTCAAGGTGATGGATACAGCTGATCAGGTAATGACAATCGAAGGAAACACTGTTGAACAAGCTGCAGTGAAATCTCTCCATTTCCCAATACTGACTTCATACCACAGGTGGAAGGAGCATGTAACATTTGCCAGCCGTGAACCCGATAAACCCCCTCCACAGGAGTGAGAGAAGCTCACTTTTTATCAGTGGAGCATAGTTTCTAGGAAAATCCAATGGATTATCCTGATGTTTGATTTAGATTAGATCCTTGCTAGTTTGGGAAAATAAGATCTAAGGAGATTTTGGATTACAGTCCCCATCCTCCTTAATAAGTGCGCATATTTGGAAGACACCAGATGGAAGCTCTTTAAAATGAATAGGATAAACCATAATTCTACATCCTCAGGGTAAAAGATGAGTTCCACCTCCTCCCTCCTTCAAAGAGAGGTTCTTGAAATTCTCACGCAAACGTGAAGCCCCGTGTTTTTGAATACATTTGGGTCAAAACAGATGCCTTTTCCCTTTGTGTTCCCTTCTCCTAAAAGGTGAATTTGGAGCAGTCGTAACAATCAGCAGGAAATCATAGGTTTCCTGGTCCTAAGCTAGAGACGGTTGCACCAACCACGATGACTGAGCGAATGCCACAAGCTAAGCCAAAATCAGTTAAATACTTTGCAGCTAAGAGGTCCAATATCGGAAATGTTCCCCTTGAGTTTCTTGGTTATGATCAATGTTGGGCCCACGAGTTTCGTGGAGCACAGTGCAAATTCCAGCCAACCGGCCAAGAATGGAAAATGAAAGTTATAACAAAAGTCGACGTTTGACTGTTCATTTTTTTTATTCGTCACCTGTATATGCCGCCCATCTCCCGATGAGCGGCTAACATTTTCCTGCAAAGACGAAACCAAGTAAAGGTCTTCATCGATATTCGGCTGATCGCCCCTTATTCATGGCTTATTCAGCTACGGTTCCGAATATGGTCAAGCATAAACTAACCCCAAGTCTAGGTTCGCGTAAAATATGGCGGGTTGTGATTCGGTGATCGGTCCCTGCCTTACCTCCGTTGCAGATCGGATGCGTGTAATTTTAAAAGTGGAGAGTGCGACAGAAAGTGGCAAGGACGCGTGAAGCTTTACCCCCAATGCGCCGAGTTGCAAGTAGCCGTGGGAAAAAGATGCAATACTCCCTCTCTGAGTGGTGGACTCTTCCTTGTTTGACTTGACAACGTGTCAAGAGTCAGTTGACTCTTATTTTTGTATCATTTTTTTCATCTTTTCTCTCCAGATCAGCCTACCTAAGAATAAGCGCTGCATTCTTCTCGGGATATTGGTAGTTTCGAGTAACTTCTGCTGCATTCTCAGGGTATATTTAAAGGAACGTTCTCAGGACAAAATCAAATAAGCGGAACAGTGTTTCAGTCAAGATCGAAAACAAAGTTTCCTTGAATTAAAATTCAAGCAGAATGGCAGATTAAAAGGTTAAAGACCAGAGAAGGCATGTGAGTTCCCCCCTCTTACTGGAAGATCAAAATACACAGATTTTAGATCAGGTCGAAAGTTATGTGGCCCAAGGCAGCAATCTTCGCTACTTTCGTCAAATCTCACAATGGCTTTTTTAATGCAGCGCCAACTGTTTTGGGTCCAAAGGGGCTTTGGAACAATAAACAAGGCCTGGAGGAGGAAGGAGTGCCTTCCATGTAAGGGAAAGACTTCACCCCCACCATCATCTTCATCATTTCGGGGGGGGAGTGTTAGGAAAACGCGGATCTTTGCTATTTCAGGATTGCCTCATCAAATGCCGAACGAATGAATGAACTGAATTACATGTTACATTAAAATATGCAATTTATTTATTTTTATTGGAATGTTTAAAAAGCTGATTAAAAGCCCACAAGAACAAATCAAGGGAAAAGGAAGAGGGGGAGGAAAGAAAACAAAGAAAAGGCCAAACACTGCGAAAAGAAAAAAACAAAATGAATAGAAATAGAAAGAAGAAGCTTCTTATTCTCTTCACAGTGATGATGAGTACAAATGCAGAATGAGCTGCTCTGGGGTGACAAAACCAGCCTCTTTTTTTTCTATAAGCTGTTTTGTCTAATCGTCGAAACTGTAAATCATAGTGTTGCCTGGTTAGATTGGTTGGCTATCAGGGCAGGGCAGGCAAGGAAACCATTTCCCCAGTGTAACGTGTAATACATCTACGGAACTCATTGCCACAAGATGTAGGCTGAAGCTGGATCCCTACAAAGGAAGCCAGAAAATCCATGACAGAAGCACTGAGCATTCAGCACTAGGTATTGACTTTATACCTATAATTTGGTATAGAATTTAAGCTTGGCTCGTTTGGTGCAGTGATGAAGATGCTGGCTGAGAAACCGGAAGACGGTGACTCTGATGATGGTCTGACCTTAGGAATGAAAGCTTGCTGGGTGAACGTGGGCCAGTCCCTCTCTCTCAGCCCAGCCCACCGCACAAAATTGTTGTGGGGTGAAAATAGAAGGAGGAAGGAGTATCGGGTATGTTCACCACCTTGAATTACTCATAAAGTAACACAGGCAGGAAAAAACCAAACAAATACATCAAATTCTGTATCTAAAATCTGGAAGATTTTGTGCGGGAGATCAGTTCCGTGTCCCAAAGCGTGCTGGGTGGCATTGGCATAGCACCGGATACTACTCATGCATGTATTTATATCCCTCCCTTTATTATTTTTATAAGCAACTCAAGGCGGCGAGCATGTGTAATGCGCCTCCCTCCTCCTATTTTCCCCACAACAACAACCACTCTGTGAGGTGGGCTGGGCTGAGAGAGAGGGACTGGCCCGAGGTCACCCAGCCAGCTTTCGTGCTTAAGGTAGAACTAGAATTCACCACCTCCCGGTTACTAGCCTGGTGCCTTCCTCTATGACCGTCCTTCTTGGGGCTCCTCAAAGCAATACATAGACGACCAATGTGCTTTTCAAGTAGTTTTAGTATCCAGATGCCCACAGACCTTCCCTCCTACCCCTTTTCTAAACTGAGAAGCTCAGAGGTGCCAAATTCAAAAGTCTGGCTTTTAACATCGGGATTGGGTTAGAAAGATTTGCCTCCCAGGGGCAGTGAAACCAATTTCTCCCCCGTCTTTGGGGCCGTGCTTCCTCTAAAGGTTCAATCTGGCATGGCACGCTTGCAAAATCCGGAGCTCCCCCCAACTGTGGCAACCTCGCCACCACCTCTCCCCGCTGGCTCCATGTTGCTTCCTTTCCTGCCAAGATGATTATGTAGGGTTTGCTGTGAAATGAGATGGATTCCAAACCTTCTGACTAGTTCCCACATACTTCTCTGTCAGGATGCACCAGTGGGCTGTGAGCGGTACCTCAACTGGGCCAATGCCTTCCTAGTTGTCTACAGCATTGACAACCGGAAGAGCTTTGAAGGATGTCAGCAATACCTGGATCTCGTTGTGCTTCACTTGAAGAACACATTCCATGATTCTCCAGTTCTCCTGGTAGGGAACAAGCTGGATATGGAACAGTACAGGTAAGGAATGAAGAGCTGTGGCCCAAGGTGGGGTGCACTGATTTATATCAGCAGAGCAATGGAGCATCCTCTACCTCTACCCTAGCTGTGGTGGTCACCCAGAGGCATTACAGTGGGACAACCTCCCACTGGTCACCCTTTCCTGCGCCTAGGTTCCTTCTAGGCAGAAGAATCCAGGTTTATTTTAGCAAATCCTGAAAATTTACAGAATGGGAAGGGGGTTGTCTCAGAGAGGGATAGAAGAAAGATTTCAAGGGGAGGGGAAAAGAGGCAAGCAAGCAGGCGAGGAAAGGAAAGGAAATCTTGTCTGCTCCAGGTCTGATTTCTCTTCCCGGATTGCTCTTCATCCTCTTGGGTGTGAAACAGTCTTGTTTTGGTCCCTTCCATCAGAAGTGGGTAGATGCTCTTTCATTTCATGTCAGTCATACAAATTCAGACTCAAAGATTATGCATGGGAAGGTGAACTCCAAAACAGAGTTCTTATCTACTAAGGAAAGAACGAGCCAGGCAAACAAAATATAGTTTAATTTTCTAGTGCTTTCTAGTTTCTAACAATCTGGGTCAGTTCATGGTGTTGCCCCATTTGATTTGTCTTTGGATGTTCTTTCCTGGCTTCTTCTTCTTCCAGGCAAGTCACCAAAGCTGAGGGGATGTCTCTTGCTGCCAAGTATGGCTCTTCCTTCCATGAAGTCTCAGCTTGTCTGGATTTTGAATCTGTGCAGCACGTTTTCCACGAGGCGGTGCGGGAGGTGAGACGGGAGATGGAGAGACCTCTGGCAGTCCGGCCCTTGTTCATCATTGAGGAGAAGCCCTCAGCCCACCTCGTCCCAACTGCCACCATTGCGTCCACCTACAACTCACTCTCAACCGTCAACTATAAAGAGGTCCCTTCGGTTGCCCAGGCCAAGCTGGTCACGGTCAAATCATCAAGAGCTCAAAGCAAGAGGAAGGCTCCAGCGTTGACTTTGCTGAAGGGGTTTAAGATATTTTAAGCAGTGATTTTGCAGGGCAGCTTCAAGACCGAAGAGGGGAACACAGCCGTTCCTGGGGTAGGTTGAATCCCTCAAGCACATTTTGAACGTCCACCCTTTCCTGCTCTCCTAGTGGTCTGGTGGGAATGCAGCAAAGCATTCTGGAACATCAGCCAGTGGGCCAACGGTGGGTGAAGGCACCAAGTGGGGAGAGTGATTTTAAACTTTTTTCTCGGTCATAAACATGTGGGAGACTCTGCCGCATGCTGCTTGAGCAATGAATGAAAGAGACCCATGGAAAGAGTTTGCTCTTGAGGTCTTTCCTTGGGACCGAATGGAGATTTGAGAAGGCAGAAAGGCAACTACTCGCCAACGAAAGGGTTCTACCGTGAAGGAGAAGACATGACACCCACCCCATGATCTCCCTGTCCCTAAATGGTTATGAAAACCACGTTCCACGTGATGATTTCACCAATACTTTTTGCTCAACGGTCTTTCTTACTTTCCAGATTAAATTATCTTTCATCAGTAAAAGAAAGTTGATGGGAGAAACAACACCACAGGAGAATTTGTTCAACCTGTGGAAGAAATAATATACGGGGCATATATTTCTCTCCGTCTTTGTAAAAATAAAATAAAGACAAGACAAAGAGGAGAGGGAAAAACGGACAAAGCAGTGTGACACAGAAGCATAAGTAAGGTGCACTAATGTGTCAAGGAATGTGACAGCGAAGACCAATATTGTGGGTTTTTTATGCTTCTCTCGTTTTGCCAAAATGTACAGAAATTGTGAAGGTGCACGGCGCCCCCTCGCGTT
>JANHZU010000352.1:188821-240627 GCA_032468055.1 Acrochordus granulatus
ATCTCATGAATTTTGATGCTTCCCTGCAGATGCATCATGCTCCAACCAACACGTTGCTTGTGCATTGCAGAAAAGACAAAGGATCTCCCTGGTTTTCACTAATAAGATTGGCATTATGTTATACAGAGATAGATCTAGAGATCTAGTAGCATGGTAACCCTTTAAAAAGCCTTCTTAATGGGCTCTAGCTTAGACAGTGGCAAAAATATTAACTTAGTTTCCTTGGAAGTCCCAAAGTTGCTCAAACTTTGACTACCCCTTAGAGGAAAAAAAATCTAAGTTACTTGTCTGGCCTACTTCAGCCCTAAAATTAGGGGTAGGGGAGATTACCATTAATCAATACAAATTCAATCAGGGGGCAGATATGATCTCAGAAGACATGGGACATCTCTCTCTTTTTCTTTCTTTCTTTTTTAAATATATGAAACTGCCAGCAGTTGAAGACAGTCAATACATGAATAGTTGTGGTGGATTATTTATCTTGTACAACTCGTAACACAAAGGGAGTCAGTGTCCTCTGCTTTGTACTGGTTCTTGGATTCAATTTAATGATATAGCTTTGAGGCCTGCAGTCCAAAAATGTCAATAGTCCAGGAATTTTCATGGTCTTACGAAAGCCAGAACAGTGATGTAAGATGCTATGCCTCCACTTCATTGGCATCAGCATGCAGGGCTGTCATGTTCCCGTCCTTCCAGTATACCATCACCTCTCCTGCATTTGATATATTTGGAAGCAAATCATCTCCAGCAGAATCCAAGTTATCTTTGTTTGACAGCAAAAATGCTTGCTTCCTTTCTGCCTCGTTGGGTGGGCTGGCTTCATAATCCTCTCTGCGTAGGAGCAGGAACTTCTGGTTTCTGTGGAGAGAGGAAAATAATGTTAATTTATCACAACCATCTTTCTCCAACTGATACCCTCCAGATATGATGGTTGGCAGTTGGGGGACTTAAGAGTCCTCCAAAATAAGCATGCAAACACTTAAGACCTGCTTGAGAAAAGTTTGGAAGCCAAGATGGAATTAACTAGGGCTTATGTAAACTTAATCAAACTACAAATATCAGATTGGCTTGATCTGTCCAATCTCCAATAGAAGAAGTTACGTGTATGTGTTTTAAGTTGAGTTTTGAATCCTAGACTAATCCCTGCAATTTTCTTGGCAAGATTTTGGAACTGGTTTGCCATTGCCTCCTTCCAGGGGCTGAGAGAGTGATTGGCCCAAGGTCACCCAGCTGGCTACATGCTTAAGATGGGACTAGAACACATGATCTCCACATTTCTAACATTTGACACCAAACTGGCTTAGAAGAAGTTGAACTTGTTGAATATTCTCATCTTCAGGGACATTGATTGGATTCCTATTAAACTATAACATCTGATGCTTCCTGGGGAGAAAGAATGGTTTGAAGTATTGATCTACAGTGAAGATAAACAGAGTTGACAGCTTAATGTAACTTACTTGACTAGGTTATTAGAAGAACGTGCAGCTCTATTTGTAAAATGTGAAAAGTTTTATTAATTTAACTGTGGTAGGCTGTATGCCTCTCTCTGTTCTGCCAACCTAATATGAATCATTAGGTAGCAGTTTAATACATTGGGCAAACTTAGAAAGTGGATTAGTTTGGCCATTAAAGGATCCTGTATTCAAAGGTAGAGAGATATGATGGGTGCCAGCCAAGACGTAGCCTTACCACCCAAAAATCTGACTTGTTTATACCTGTTGGCCCTGATATTTGCTCCCAGGAGGACGATGCCAACG
The DNA here is from genome assembly GCA_032468055.1 of Acrochordus granulatus. Taxonomy (NCBI): domain Eukaryota; kingdom Metazoa; phylum Chordata; class Lepidosauria; order Squamata; family Acrochordidae; genus Acrochordus; species Acrochordus granulatus. Next base: position 190,579 of record JANHZU010000352.1, read on the forward strand.
AGCAGAACAAAAAACGAAAGGCCCAGGATGCAGTAATTCCACGCAGATGCTGAATGAGAAAATAAGAAATTCATTTTGATGGGTTAAGATCCCTGATTATTATTAAGATGCTCAAGGCAACTTATGTAGCAGGCCCATCTCCAATTTTCCCCCCACTAACTAATGAGGTACCTTGGTGGGGCATCTGTGGAAGGCAAGGAGAGAAAAAAAAAGTTAAGATGGCAGCCATAATGACAACATTCTGGAATGAAGCTTTAGGTGCATGTCTCAGTCACCATGTTGACTTTTTTGACTTGCCCCTTATAGAGCAATACAGAGGTAAAGTTGGCAAAAAAATGAAAGACTTATTAGAAGATAAGAGACACGCAATGACATTTTTGCCCTGGGAAAAGAGGGAGTGCAAGAATGAGATTCAAAAGAAAACCACAATGATTCTGCTTGGTATAAGAGGGGGCAGAGGGAAACTCTCTCAGGCTTTCAAGATTCTGTTGTTGTACCCTGCAACAATAAATTAGAATTCCTGGATTCCTGCTTGTGTCTCTTTTTGTATACTGTGGTTTGCCCTGCCAAAGTTGGTGGGATTGTGGTTTTTACCTTTATAATTCCTTGATTAAGGAACTACAAGTATCAAGGAACTATCAAGGAGAAAACCACACTCCCACCAACACTGGCAGGGCAAATTACTACATATAAACTGGGAGCAAAACCTACGCTCACCTTCAGTGATGATGTTACCTAGTTGGGTAATGAAATGTCTGCAAGCAAATAGCCAAGCTCAGAGAGCACCAAGGACTCCACAGTTTAGCCCTGAGTTACAGGTACTATTTTCCTTGGCAGTTCTTTCATTTTCATGCCTTTTTTTAAAACATCCACCATATTCCCCACAACTCTAATAGATCCCACTCCAGATCCAAAGCCTAAGCTAACAGGACTCAGTCTAATTAAAGAAATTCTTCAGTTAAAGCCTTGGAAAGACTTACGGTCTTCTCTTCGGAACAACCACAGCATCTCCTGCAGCATCTCTGGAGACACAGTATCTTCTGAAAGACTGTCAAGGCCTTCTGAGTCCTTCTGGGGCTGTGAGTTAACCATAGCCAGGACACCCAGGTCTGTGTTCAATGCTAGGTTAGAAATCAGAATATAGTAAGTGTTGATTCACATAACACGCCAGTGAAGGATAAAATGGAGGTAGGGTAGTTTGTGGATATTCAGGCTGGGGAACTCAGTTGTCATCTTCGCAGGTTGTTCCAAACAAGCTATCTTTTTAAGGCATTATATCTTTTATTGTATTTGAACAATAGGGTGTGGAAACTTGGCACTCTAAAGGATGAGTGCTCTGCCTTTGAGCTGAACTATCTTCTTAATGAAACTCTCCCATTAAATAGGTGCCTCGTTATTCTATCTATTATTTATGAGATCCTGCACCAACTTTTAACAGCTCTCTGAAAACTGAGTAGTTGGCCAACAGAACGTCCTGAGGCAGTTCCCTGAAAGCTCTTTCATCTGTAGATGAAAGGAGAGTGGCTTCAGAGAAGGTATAGAGCTTGGAAAGAAACGGAGTGTCCTTGCACATGATCCTACAAACCCAAAGGCCTTGGATGGTGGCTCAGATTCAGCCAAAGCTCCAAGAATGCCCCATCTCTTCCATGCCATTCAATAGACTGCTTAATAGATAGAGAATAGAACAGAATAAGAATAGAGTCTGTGGGGTACAGGGGAGGGAGGAGAAAGGTGGGTGTATAGGAATATGGAGATAGCCTTGAGATAACCATCACATAACCATCAGTTTGGCCCAGGAAGGGAAGAGGACGTGAGAAAGAAACTCAAGAGTTGCCCTGCCTTGACTCTCCTTCGTATCAAAGGGAGCGAGGGAGAAACTCGTGTCAGTCTTTCAAGATTCTGTCAATATACCTGAAAGAATAAAATAGAGTTCCAGTAGTCCTTACGGTGTCTCTTTCCCGACCTGGCCTACATCAAACAGCTGATGGCGGAGTTAGCTTTTCATTCTTTTTGTCATTTTTCAATACTGCTAATGTGTGTTTTTTTCTCTAAAGAGAAATTGGTTCACAAATGTTTGGAAGGGGTCAAGGATGAGAAAATGAAGGCTTGGAGATCACAGGATGTCCCCCCCTTGTCTCTCCTCCTCTCCCCCCACCACGCACAAAAAGTTGCAGGCAGACAAATTGCGGATGTCATTTAGTGGGTGGATGTCACCTAACTCAGTGAGAATTAAGACCCACATTGCCTAACATAAAGGTTTGCAAGCCAAAGGTCACTTGTAATGAAGAAGAGACAACGCAAGAACGTGTGCGCTTCCATCTCTTTTCTCCCAGAACACATTAGGTACAAGCACCAACTCCAAAATGCTGTTAACTGGGAGGTGGGGATCCATTTGCTCTTTAAAAGCATTCCTGTTTAGTCATCCTATGAAATGTGCATTCCAAACCACACGATAAAGCCATTTGCTAGAAGATAAGAGGGCAAGCTGACCTTTTCAAAAAAATAGGGGGAAATGAGTTTTAAAGAGAAAAGACAGAAAAATAACTTGGCAGGGAAATTATAGTTAGTTTTGGAAAAAAAAATGTCCCTGACTCTTTGACCAGTGAAACAACCAAAAAAAAAAAAGATGGATTCTGCATTTGCACAACACATTTCACTCATTCCTGAAACTAATCCATTCACTGGGATTACAAATACACTAAATCATAAAATAACTTAAAGGGCTAGGTTTGTACAACAGGATAAGCCACAAAATAGCTAACTAAGATTTAAACTAATCAGTCTTAGTCTGCTGTGTTATGAGTCTTTTGCTGACTTGGATAAATGTGTCATGTGAGCAGATTTGAAGCTGTTTTCTATGATCAATTTCTCTGTTTCACAATTCATGTCGTGCTGCTAGAATACTCCTCTCTCAACTTTGCAATGGAGAGAGAAGTATTCTAATTAAATATTAAATATGCATAAATTAAGGTAGCATCGATAAAGTTTTTCCTCTCTGACCGAGTTTCTAACAATCTCAGATAAAAATAAAGCAAAGCCCATTTTGTGTTCCAGTTAAAAATGTTCTTAAGTGGTCCTTATTTGCTAATAAGTCACTGAAGACACCTGGGACTTTATACAAACTTCTTGCCCATCTTTATCTGGAGACTGTAATCTATAGTGCATTTTCTAAGCAAGTCTATGTTTGTTTCCAGTCACTGTAATAGTTATAATTTGTACCAAATAATCTTGGCCTTGAGTATCAAGAAACTCCAGCTAATGCTAACCAAACCAACATTGTGATGACAGACCATCTGGAAGCACTGGCAGAGAAATGCTGAATTAGAGATACAGCAACGTTGCAAAATTTCATGACACAGTACGTTGCTTCCATCCACCATGGCTGGAGAACTTCAAGGACACGCGATATTAGATGTCACAACACTGACCATTGAAATGTAGGAAAAGAAAGCCAACCATTTTCGAAGAGCAAAACATTTCAGACTCTGATTCATTGACTATATGAACTGGGAACGGAGGGATCATAGCTCACGTGGGCAGAGCCAGAGAAAAAAATGGGAGCGATCTCAAAGCAAGCTGAGTTTGTGTCAAGAGTGAGGTCTACACACATCTCTTCAGCCTCAGATAATGCGTCTGTGATATGCAGGGGAGCGAGTAGGAATGCAATCATTGCAGCATTTCCGTGTATCAGCTCAAAATGAAACTGATCCATCTTGAGTTTCAATGAGACGCGCAGAGGAGGACTCATCTCCACCACAATACCTCAGTACACTTTGTTTTTGCAGTTATTAGTTCCCTAGAGAGTGAAAAGGAGAAAGTACTCCTGCAAGGGAGCATTTACTGTTCCATACTTTTGCCACACTCTATGTACAAAGTTACAGATGTAGCCTTGAAGCAAATATCCAGAAATCATTCTGTGAACGAAGAGGACAGAAGCATTCCTTAAATGTCCTGGGAAAGGAGATGGTGTTGAGAAGAGACTTAGACTGGCTCTTCCCTGGCTCCCTGGAATGGAAGAAGAAAAGCCCAACGAGATTTGCAAGATACTGTCACTGCAGACTCTTTCATTAAAAACAGTGCTGGTCTTCCTGTAGAGTTGGTTTCCTGATCCAGTCTACTTTGGAGGACTAACACCGATGCGAAGCAGTGAACTTACCATGTACCAGGAAACACAAGGTTGTCCAAAATATCCCCATCGTGATTTGAAGCACCCTTCAAGGGGTCGCGCTTCTTTCAAAGGATCCTTCCGGGGAAGCTAAGGAAAGAGAGAAGCCAAGATGCTTAGTCCTGAGGTTGGTCAGCTAAGTCAGCGGTTCTTGATGTAATTATCCCTTTTCCAGATGTCAGATAATGCCATTACCCTGACCAAAACAAAAACAGAAACCTCGAATGAAGCCAGACTGTTTTTTAACAAGCATCTCAGCAATGGCAAATCCAAGTTGGATCCTCAGTTCAGAAACAAGTAATTACAAATGGCTTCATTACCCCCAAGACATGCCCACATTCCCCCTTTGAAAGCAGTTACCCCCACTTTAAGAATGACTAAACTGGACATTCTTGATTGCAGAAAACCCACAAGGTCTGCAAAATCAATTCTGCCTTTATTTTCCCATTTTGTAGATAGGAGCATACTTACACCTTGCCAGGTCATTTAAACACAGAGAGCCTTTGTTCCTACACCCTAGTAAGTCTTGTGTACGCATTACAAAATGTCACATGCATGCCCCTCCAGAGGTATAGCTTGCAGTGCAATGCTACATTTGTGGTGTTGGATTGAAAGCAGCAGAAACCTGCAAACCATCACTCCTGAGTCAAATTCATACCTAGAGTTTTTTTCACGGTGGTTGAAATACAGTAGGCTGCAATTCAGCTACCTTTTATTTATTTTCCCTTTTTGTTACGGTATTATAAATCTTGCTACATTGCATTGATTCAGTATAGTGATGTTTACACGACAGGGCTCGTGATGATTAACATTCTGTTACTTAGACAGCTTAAAGCACTGAAAACAGAGAATGGAAAGGAGAAATTCTATCAATATCAGGTGACAATTCAGAGTTTTAAATTATTATTGCACGCATAAGCAATCCAGCTGCCTTTGAAGAGAGATGAGCGGCATGGTTGTCTAATGGAAAACTTAACCTCTCCTTTTCAGGCAGATCTAAGCACTCATGCTCATGCAGAAAGGATGGTGCAAGAATTCGCAAGCAAGCGTTTCCTCTGGACGTAAAAGTCAAGTTGGTGGTGCAGGAGGATTGACCCTCCGTCTTCCCTATCCTACACACACACTCACACCAACCCAACCCATCCCACCCCTCCTGCCCATCTCTTCTCCCCCTCTCATAGCACGTAGGCAGGTTATAATGATAAGAAACCAGCCAGGAAAGACCCCAGCGGCAGTGATTAAATGATGAGCTTCCTGGGTACCATAAGAAACCATCAGGAGCAGAGATTCAGGGCCAGGTGGCAGTCCTCTTACACAAACCGAGGGACCATCAAAACCATCACCCGCATTGAAGCACAGTCGAACCCAGCGGAACTTTTCTACACCCCAGAAGATCCCGTGTCCATAAAGTGCTGCCCCTTGCCCGTTTTTCTTGGCCGGCCCCCCTTCTGAGAGCCGTACTCTGTCCTGCTGTCAGAACAAACTCCTCCTCTTCAAGCAGCCGTCTTTGTATCATTATTTTCCACCCGGTTTGGATCGGACCCTCCGGGACCCCATCTCGGAACCTAACAGGGTGATGGGAGTATTATCAAAGCCTTGCCCCCCTTTAAAGAAAAAATTAGACGGGGCTTCAGTCGTAGAGCCAGAGGCTGTCTTTACTTTTTTGACCCTTTTCCGCCTCTGACACACTTGGCTGTGGAAGTGAAACCCCAGTCGTTCGTGGCTTGCAGTGGCATGTGGTGCAAATCCGATCTACTGCGGCATGTTTGGCCTGAAGCAAGCCATCGGTGGACTTTCAAACAGGGCTGATCAGAGGGCACCACGACTGAAAGTTTGCCACAACAAGACAGTCTCTTTCTTGCTGTATTTTCAGAAGAGACAGCAAGAAGCACTGTCTTGAAGCAAATGCCGCCCTCCCCTCCCCTCCCCTCCCCTCCCCTCGAGGGTAGTGACCTGACCACACAACCTAATGAAAAAAATCTGAAACGGTTCGAGTCTTATTTGGGCTTTAAATTTGAAGCATTTGGAGATAAAAGGGCTGAAGATCTGGCAGATCCTGAGCATAAGGTTAAAAAAGATACCTTATACATGCGGAGTCAAGATTGGCAGCTGATTGCAGTTGAATATTTAACCTGTCAAAAAACCCAGGATGTTTTTGCGCTGTGTGTGCAAAAAACCTTCCTGTGGGTTTGTTTATATCAGCATTTTCTGAATGTGACTCTGAATGGCACTGCTGTCTCAGGTTCATAGGTATTGGAGTCCAGCAACAACTAAAGCATTTTGTCCACAGTCCAGAATGGCCCGGCCCTTCTTGCCTACTCCAAGGAAGAATTCTGGGCTTCCTTTCAAGGACATACATGCACACGCGTGAGTGCACACACTCAGTCTTGTCACCTATGGCACGAAGCCATAGATCCTCTTGGTTAGTGACCTCTGTAATTACTTTCTGTCTTTCTACATCCTCTACTGTACCTTCTTTACAATTCAAAGTTCAGATTGCATGACTAAAAGACTGGCCCTTGGACAAAAACCAGAACTGGAAGAGATATGGAGTGTTCTCCCTCTTTTTGTATAAGCATAGTTCTGATTTATGCCTTGCTTTATTTTATATCCACTGTCACCTGCGAGGATGATGCTCAGAGTACATTTTACCTTGAATATGAACCCCATGGCCTGATTCTGCAGCCCATATGAGTTCATGTTCCAAGTAAAAAAAAAGCCACTAAAAAGTTGTGTTCACTCAACACAGTCAGATAAGGAGCTGAAGTGGCAGGTATACAATATGCTAAACTTGATTTGTTAATTTTGGTGGGATTTTCCCTGGCTGAGCATGTGAAGCAGACCACACAGTTGGTTTAGTTCTGATTCAGTGCACTTCACAAGCCTGAAAAATCAAATATCAAGAGAGCTGGTTATATGAATGCACCCATCTGATCCTGCTCTCAACAGGGTCAGATACTGGCAGAACTTATGCACTCAGATGTCTTTCCTTTCTTAATAGATGTTTTGAATGGAATGGGAAAACATACCCAAAAACAGCAGAAGCAGGAAATCCTACAAATACTATCAATGGAAGGCAGTGATTTCTAAAGACATTCTTCCCCTTAAATATCTGAAGCATCACTGTTTACCTGGTCTTCTTCTAATAAACTAGTGTTTTTTTCATTGATGCTTATTATTATACTTTGTGCCTAGTCCTCCTCTAAGGAGCATGTACAGTGCATGCACTGAAACACACCGATAGATGTGCAAAGACAGATGTATGCGCGAGGGATTAATCGGAGTTTCAGCTAAGACAGATTCCACTAAAGTCCCAGAGTCTCAAACCCAAATGAAAGAACAGGGAATCAAAGGATTTTCACGCACAAACAGCAAACCCCAAGGCTCTTCTCAGCACATCGCACACATCTGATACAAAAGCTGCACTCCCCTTTCCCTCTTTAACATTCAGCCACTGTCCTCTTGGTCTTGGCTTCCTTTTGCTCCCCTTGCCCAACCTTTAAGAAAGAACTTACCAAAAGATCCAGATGAATGGAAGACAGCAAGATGCAACCCTCACTTTGGAAAACCGTGCCCTCTTGAAGTGCTCAGAGCGTGTGGCAGGTTGGGAGAATCACAGCATTCACACCTACGGATGCTGCCCTCATATGAGGGAGACATTCGTTGCCCTCCTGGGAGGCTCAGAGAGGTTGTAACCCGGGGGAAAGGCAATTTCAAGTCTCCGCACCCGTCACACCCATGCAGCTTCCAGCCAAAGGTGAGTGAACTTTTCCCCGATCAGAGCCTCTTGGCTGCTTGTCAAAACAGGGATGCATGATTCTGCCTCAGCCCAGAGAATGCCTCGCACATGAGAAGGGCCATTCCTCTAACGTACATTAATGCAATTATTACCAATGACATTTTTCCCATGGTCACAAAATGAAAATGTACTGCCAGCTCCCAGTTGGACACATAATCTTCCTTGTGAGACTTATTTCATTTAGTTTTTTTAAGGTACTCCAGAACAAGACTCTCTCTCCTTCTACCTCTATTTCTCCATCCATCCATCCATCCATCCATCTACCCATCCATTCATCCAGTGTTTTCCACTGTTGTGTACGTGTGTCAAAGTAATCTGTTTGTTGGAAGCAGAACTGTGCATGTCTTGCACTGTCACAGCACATCCTAGGATGAATTGCTGGGAGCAGTGCAAAACAGCTTTCATTATTTAGTTTAAAACAAGAACCTAGCGATAGACATGTACAGATAGTCCTTGACTTATGAATAAAATTGGGACCAGAATTTCCATTGCTAAGCAAGACGCGTGTTAAGTGAGTCATGCCTGATTTTATGATTCTTTTTGCCGTGGTGGTTAAGCAAATCACTGCACATGCTAAGTGAATCACATGGTCATTAAGCAAATCCGGTTTCTTCCATTGACTTTGTTTGTTGGAAGCTGTCTAGGAAGGTTTCAAATGGAGACCACGTGGCCCGTTGTCAATATATGCCAGTTGCCAAGCATCTGAATTTTGATCAGGCGATTGCAGAGATGCTGCAATGGTTGTAAGTGTCAGGACTGGTCATAAGTCGCTTTATTTCAGTGCTGTTTTAACTTTGAATGATTACTAAACAAATGGTTTTAAGTAGAGGACCACCCATATCTTTCTATTGTAAGCTTCCATTCCTAACCACAATGGTGCCAAAATCCTGACATTGCAATGCACGTCTGTACCATTGGTTGCAGACATCCTGGGCAAGGAGCATGGCCAATTTCATGCCAGCTTCAGGAGGGGTGCAGAGGATCTCAAATCAGCGGGAAAGGTGTGAAGAGAAGCAGCAGGGGACCAACAGTTGACCACAAGGCCTTCCTAGAAGAATGGGAGCTGGGCAGAAAAATATTCCTGCTGCGTGCTTTGCACGACTTGAGAAGACAATGGCACTGTGCGGAATGACCTGCAAGACTGTATTCTCTTGCTGAATCTCCGTTTCTGACTCAAACTGCCAACGGGGTAGTCATGACATTGGCACAAGCAGATGCATTTTCAACAGCACCATTTCCTCAATGACCACCCTTCTCCACTCATGTGACCTCCTTCAAGAGTACCAGTGAAAGGTTATAGCCATCTGCATCCATTTCTCTTCTATTTTCCTCAACCCAGCAATCAGAAGCTGCTGCCAATTCTGCACTGCGTTTCATTTATTGCTTGACTAAACAGAAGGAATTTCCTTGGTGATTTTTATTTCCGTATACACCTCAATTTCTTTGATACACCTCAGAAGAAAGTTCAATCTGAATTTAGTCTATTTGCTTTGCTTTATATGCCCTTGGAAGTGTTCTTTTTGCAGAGGCTCTTGGTTACAGAATAACCAGGGCTGTAACCCTCTGTACCCCACACTTGGGGGCATTCATGTTTGAGCGCGCAGGTGTAGGACTGCACTTTTGCGTCACGTCTTTGACTCTAAAAGTTACGTCATTTTTTAAAAATCTAAATTAATACCTTTGTTTCCAGAGACATTGGATTTCTACAGTAGAGATAAGCAATAATTCTGGGCTATAGTTTTATAAGGCACTCATAGGTGATTTAAAACCATTCCAAAAAAGCAGCACAGGGGTATGCATTTGTTTATCCTTAAGATTTCATATAGTTCCCAAAGATCCGCCCCCTTGATAATTTTACTGAAGAAAATGATGTAAAAAGCAAAGACGACATGATCACAAAGTTTGAATTTATTCTCGGTATCACGGGCAGAGCTGTCTCCCTGTTGCAAAGACGCATTAATACTCCAACTGGATACTCACCACTTTGCTCACCAGTTGCTAGTCTTCTGTCTGCAGGCCAAACCAGGGTTGTGTTAACCATGGTTTATTTATTCGTCGCTCAGTGTATTGGGGAAATAGCAACTGCTACATAATCTCTTTGGAAACCCAGAAAAAGAGGTGAATTCGGTCCGCGGGTTACGCGTGTTGTCTGAACTTAGCTTCTTTGACGCGCAACTGGACAGCCACCCTTGCAATGCTCACAGAGACCGCCATGGGTACGGAAAACCCCCGGTTGCTATGGCTACGTGGAAAGTCCCCGGCTCGAGCAATCCCACAATCCCTCGCTGCGAGACGGAGTTGGACCACGCTCAGTGATGAACATCGGTCATCGCTATCGGTCGCTCAAACTGCGTCATCAGGGCGCGACGTCAATGCGGGTCGCGGAAGCGGCTGCCGAGGCGGCGATGAGCGCTCGGTTCCTGCGAGCCTGGCGGGGCGGCTGGGGTCGGGGCCGGGGCCAGGCCCGGCTCCATGCGACCGCCGCGGGGGAGGCCCCAAAACGCGAGAAGCCTCCCTGGAGAGTCCTCTTCTTTGGCACCGACCACTTCTCCGCAGATATCCTCCGAGCCCTCGAGGCGGCCCGGTGGGTCTTTCGGCTGGAGGAGCCCAAGTGGGGGCCGAGGGGATGAACGCGGCGCGAGGGAGTTGAAGAGCACTCCAAGCCCAGAGTTTCCCAACTTCAGCAGTTTCAGAAGTGTAGATTTCAACTCCCAGAATTCCCCAGCCAGTGCTGCCTAGGGAATTCTGGGAGCTGAAGTCCACACTTGTAAAAGCTGTGCTGAGGTTAGGAAACATTGCTTCAAGCAGTTAAGTTGATTCAAAAAAATAAGAATGCCCTACAGAATTAAGATAAAAATTATTGATTAGCTTAATACGCCAGAACTCAGTCTTCCATCACTTGCTTAAAATTAGTTTATGGATGGGGAGCAAATGAGAATCAGTGGAAAGCCCAGGTGCTGGGTGCACCAGGCAGTCTGCACCAGGCAGTGGCCCCTGACCAATCTTGGCTGGTGCCAATCAGCCAAGCAGTGTTGAGCTTGGAGAGCATGGAGATACAAGAGCATCAGTAGATGCAGGGCTTTGGCTGGAATGGGAAAAGGGCAGTCGCAAACTACACTATTTTGTTCCTTTGTCTTAGAGGTTGAGCTTTATCCAAAAAAGATGTTAACTCTGAAGATTCCAAATGAAAGGAATCAAGACAGCGCCTGGACTCTTGGGATAACTTTTTGACAGGCTTCGTGCATATTGATGAACCACATTATTTGTTGGATTTTTGAGCCAGTTCAGAGAATAAGCCTTATAAACCACAGTATTTTCCTGGGTGACTCCACCTGATTTATTCAGTAAACTGGTTAAGCACACAAGGCCAAGTTAGAGGTGGGTGATTGTATAACAAAAGTCTTCTAGATTTGCACCTGGATTCCAGGAAGGACCTCTAGAGCTGCTTATCTATCCGTCCCAATTTTGGCTGATCTATGGGCATAGTCTTGCAGAACATTTTCTTTTCTCCAGCAACCTTGCCACTCTCCAGTTGAAGTTGCTTAGGACTGAACTTAAAATGTTCACAATCATAACGTATGCTCAGTCACTAAGATGGAAACTCTCATATACCTGAAGGGCAAAGCAATATATCAAAGGCAGAATTATGGGCTACTGGCAAGGACATAGGGAAGCACGGATAGGAACAGAACTGGAATTCAGTGTGGGGAATACTTGCTTTAAATAGAGAATGTCTAATCAAGTCTGGTAGTGGGGAAATTAAGGTTCACTTAATTTCCAAGTGCTTTCATAAAAGTTGCTAAGATAAGCATGTTACTGTGATAAAATGCAGCCTCCTGTCTTTCTTTGGAAATCCAGGGATTAAAATGAAGATAGTGTATTTAAGTATTTTTAAAGAATGTACATGTCTTTTTTTATCCTCTGCAAGGGCAGAGTGTCTAGGCCAGATCAGCTCGTGGACCATCTGGAGGTGGTGACCGTACTACCCAGTCCCTCAAAGGTGCTCCCTGTGAAGAAATATGCAGAGAAGTTTCAGCTTCCCATCCACATCTGGCCTGATGTAGGTGTATGTGAGAACTTTGACGTTGGCGTGGTGGCATCATTTGGACGTCTGCTTAGTGAGGACCTCATCCTGAAGTTCCCCTAGTAAGAACCATCACAAAAAAATCCACCTATTTTCATACAATGTTTATCAGGCAATTACTTCCTAGAATAAATGAAAGGCTGCCTTCCATAATGGTTCCATAATGGTTTACTACATAATAGGACAGGGTTGGCAGAGCTAGGTTTTTAATGACAATTCCTGCACAGGTCTTCAATTTATTGATGATTCCATTGTATTCCATTTGTTGCACCCCAGTGTCATCAAATGGGCAAATTTGCCCATGAGTTTTATTGATAATTCTAAAAACTATTTTCCAGTGCAAAATATTAAGGAATTGAGGAACCTGTAGCCCTGCAAATGTTTCTAAACTGCAGCTATCATCAACAGTGGCAGAAGAAGCTCCGAATTGCAATTCAGTTATAGATGTCGGTACAGCTTCCCTAATCATAGAGTTTGATGGGAGTTATTCAAATAAAGCATCACATTGACTACTTCTGATCAAGAATGGTAAAAATTTCAAGTCCATACATTTTTGTCAGAAATTCAGCCTAATGTGTGATTACATTTCCCTTTCAGTGGCAATGTCTCCTTTTTCAATATGCTAAAAATATTTTGTATAAAGTCAATAATCTCCATTGCTTGCTGATTTACTTAAGAACAAGTACCAGCTTGCTTTAAAATGTGCATAATCAAAATATAGCCATAAAAGCACTCTACATATAGCCTGCATTTAGCAGTCACAACTGGGACTAGCGACTCATCATTAAGCAAAGTGGTTGCTAAGTGAAACCACAGTAGAGCTTATGATCTTGAGTTTTTCTTTGCTTCACATATCTACAATTATTGTAAATTGGTAGCAAAGTTATTTTTTCATCACTGTCATAACTGCAGTCTTTAAATAAAGCTTTTGCTGTATGTTGACTGCTTATAATTTATTGCAATTTACCACATGGTCAAGCCAGTGCAATAAGCCAGAATTGCAGTGAAATCTGGATTTTTACAAATGTCCCAGTACATGCTACTAAATAACTCAGTTTGATATTTTGTGCCAATGTGAGTAGCTAAGCCAGGATATCATGATCAAGCCAAAGCTTATGTGATGATTGAATTGAAATTGTATTAGATACTTTGATATCATTAAAAAAAAACTGCTTTCAAAAATACTCCTCATTTCTACATTGCATTATATATTGTGCTTATTATATTGCTGAATTTTTAGCTAATTGTTTTATCATAAAAACTGTTGGGAGTCATTTTGAAGTCCAAAAGTATACACATATAAGATATAAATTTCCCAATATTTTGATTCAGTGGCATGCTGAATGTCCACCCCAGCTATCTTCCAAGATGGCGTGGCCCTGCACCAATCATCCACACCGTGCTCCATGGAGATAGAATTACTGGAGTCACAATTATGCAGATTAGGCCTAAAAGGTATGTTGACTATTTCATTCAATACCCATTATATGCAGACACCTCCTCCTTAAAACCATAGTTATGTGGCTCTTGGTTTTGAATTTTTGATTCAAAGCCTGTTACTAAAAGCCGTTTTTGACAACTGTATCAATACAGCAATCAGGTTCTCTGTCCAGTTGTCCTATTCCCTCTTAACTAGGTTTTAAGATCCTATCTAGAATCTGAAAAAGCTTAATGCAATATGTTCTATTCCCAGGTTCGATGTAGGTCCAATTATTAAACAAGAAGAATTTGCTGTTCCAGCCCGATGCTCTGCAAAAGAGCTGGAGCCATTGCTATCCAAAGAAGGTGCAAACATGGTAAATTAACACATTTTTAATGGCATTTTTCCCCAATGAAAACAATTATAAGAGATACAGATAAATGCCAGAAGTACTTTATGAGCTGGAAAGCACCTGTTTTGGGCCTGCTATAGTTTCAAACAATCATTAAGCAATCAGTCATAAGTCAAGGACTACCTGTAATAACATCTGAATCTCTTTCTGAGAGTTTAAGAAGGGTGGACTGCATAGACCAGTGTTTTACAAACTTGGTAACTTTAAGATGTAGGGATGTCAACTCACAGAATTCCTCAGCCAGCATTGATTTAGACCATTCCAGTAGATTTATAAACGCCTTCCTGCAAGACAGCTGAGCCCTAGGACCTGGATAGCTCCTGAAGCTATTTCGCCATTGAAAATGCAAAAGTCTTGTGAATTTAATTCCCAGTAGAAGGGTTGAACCCCACAGAACAAGATCTGGCTATCTGCATCTGTTAATTTATATTATAAATCTGATAGTTTATATTCTTTATAAGATATAAAGAAATATCTTATAATCTGATATTTCATCCTAATAAGGATGAAACTGATTATGTACAGCCTCTTGGCAGTCAGTGATGATAAGAATGAGAATCTCTTCTTCATTTGGGCTTATACACATTCTGGTTTTTTTCTCAGCTGATTGCCATTTTGCAAAACTTACCTGAAAGTTTAAGCAAGAAGAAAGAACAATCCAAAGAAGGGGTAACTCATGGTGTGTATGTATTTAATTTAATTTATTTTTATTTTAAGTAATATTACAATTTATTTAATGAATATAAATTGTATTTATTTAATTTATGTGCTGCCCATCTCTCAACCAGCAAGTCAAGGCTTACATTTGTGTCATGTTTCATAAGTAAAATAGCAATTAGCCAGCTATGATATGAGGCACTGTTAAGCAGACCATTGTTATATTTTTCCCATGATTTCTCCCACCAGTTTTACTGAACTAGAATCTTTGTAATTAAGCTGAAAGTTTGGCAGCAAGGGCTATTTTTGAGGATGTCAGAGAATCTGAATGTCCCTTAATTTGAAGAGGGAAGAAGAGGGACCACCCATTGCTGTGTTGATTAAAAAAAGAAGCACTTCTAAACATTACTTGAGCTATTGGAAAAGAACATTTAAAATGTTTAAAGACACAGGGCCAAAAGAGGTCGATTTTGTTTTATTTTCCTCCAAAGCTCCTAAAGTCACTATTGCAATGAGCTGCATTCAGTGGGAAGAACAAACTGCCAAGCAGATACTAAGGATGCATCGTGCCTTAGGAGCGATGGTAAGGCCAGCCTTGCAGAGAATAGGTTGTGTGTCAATGATATATTTAAATTGAAAATAACTTTTTACAAAAATACTTTTATTTTCAGCCCTTGGATGAAACTGAGTTGATGGTGGAAACAGAACTGTATTTTGGTATTACAGTGTTTTTTAAAAAAATATTGTAGAGTTTTTTTTATTTGATGGGCCTTCAGATGAATGAAATAGAGCATGCCTTAAAATATGTCCCATATTTTTCTCAGAAATTTAATTTGGCAAAGACAAAATGCAAGTTCTTTTGGTTCTCCTAGGGCTTCTTTCTAATTTAAATACAGGATCTAGTAGATCAGCCTCCTACTTAAACCAAATTCATTTCAGTGTAAAATGTTCACCTTTGTCTTTTCTCAGGATTGGGAGGAAAATCTGGTCTGGTTCTTCCGATTGCCCTTGGAGGAAATCTGCTAGGCATAAGTGGGAATTAGTTTGTTTGTGTTCTTGACAGTATTCTAAGTGAATAAGAATAACTTAACTGAAGTACAGTATATGTGAACTTCTGCAACAATATAACTTAACAGTGCTGTATGTTTTTAGATGCCTCTAAAAACGCTGTGGATGGGTTCCAGAGTAAAACTGTTGGACTTTGAGGAAGAGGAGATGCTACCAGATTTTACTGGTACTGGTGATATCCCATAGCGCTCTGATTGGTAGTATCTTAACAGTGGCAGTGCCTAAACGACAATAGATGGTCTGTGAAACAAAACTGAATGCTTTCTGACTTCCTCTTTTGCAAATTCTCCTTTTTTCTTGTTGTTGGAACTAGACTGCTTGAGTGTACTGTTCTTCCTAAGAACATTTAAGCCCTTGTTTTTAATCAGCTAATCTTCTTATATTGATCTGTAGAAAAGGGATGTATGAAAAGAATGACTGTTTGGTATCTATAAGAAGTGAAATTCTCTTTTGTTTCCTTCTTTGACAATGTATAGGAAATGGAGAATATGCTAAATTATTTGTAGACTTTTAAGTTATCAACCTTAACATAATAAGACTTAAATGTGATTTTAGTAACACTAAAACTTGGAACTTCACTAAAAGCAGTGAAACTTGGATTTCACTGTTGCAGACCATGTGTGATCTGACTGTGTATCTTTGTTCTATAGATAAGGTTATAGCTGAAAAAGAGGCTACTCCAGGGTTGGTGTTGTACCACAGACGGTTAAAAATCCTGGTGATCCGATGCAAGGTAAGTTTGTGTGATGATCTGTACATGTATGATATATGTACTCCTTTTTTAAGGCAGGTAGCCTCTCAAAATGTGTGCTGCTTCCACTCCAGCTGAGAAAGGAGGAAAGAGAATGCCAATCAAATAATGTTCATTGAATTTCCTTGGTTACACTGTCCCTCCTCACAGCTGAGAGAAATCAACTGTGGGTATTAAAGTCTTATTAATGCAGTCCCTGGATTTTCACTGAGGGGTATCAATAGGTTTTCTGAGCTGACCTTCATAAATCAAAAATGTGTTTTAAAAATTGGAATCTAACCATGACAGATGGCTGCATCCTATCTTAAATTCCACCCAAGGGCAGCCTTCTCTGGGTTTAGAGATTTTGCAAAAGTTGTTTGTGTATATTTCCCCTCTCTCCCTTCTCCTCTTTCTAGGAAGGTTGGGTTGGAGTGAAAACCATTATCCATAAGAAGAAATTAACAGCAACTGACTTCTACAATGGCTACCTACATTCTTGGTCACAGAACAATTCTCAAATAGCTCTCAAGAATTGCCGGTTTCAGACACTCAAGCTGACCACAGTGAAAAAGCATCTGAAAGGTTCACTGCATGTGCAGAGTATATAAACTACTGATAGGACTTTCAGTAATGTGTGAAAATGCCAACTCTGTATGAAGAGCCAAGTTGGAAATGTCTCAGCTTTCTGTGAAATTTGTCCCAGAATTGGCCTTTGAAAAATGATGATGAAAAAGAATAAATACAGCAAAGACAGTGCTGTTTAGCTACTGATACTGTGGGTGAAATACACACAGAACTAGTAACCTAAACAATGTGTTTATTCTTACTATTTAAAACAAGCCTGCAAGTCTGGCTTTCCAGGAACAGAATCTTCACTTCTGGACTCATCTTTTTCCAACTTAAAACATAGTTTAGCAGGATTAACTAGGCCCAGGACACACTTATTGTATTATTGAACAATAAATGATTTTTGTACATGTTTGTGTAAGTGTATCACACCAATCATTGCTATGGCTGACATTATAAAATGATGACTTGTACAATGTAACTGGATCCACATACAAATCCATTCCTAATACCCTCTATCCAGGATCACCAAGATGAGAATCCAAGAACTCCTGGTAAGTAACCTTTGTTGAGGAAAAGCTGAAAAAAATTGTAGCCAGTAGGGATATACAAAGAGCGAGTACACACATCTATACACAGAAATATTACTCAGTCCTCTCCATCATCCTCTTTTGCATCTTTTTCCTATCCTGTGTAATGGACTGCCCATGGTTGCAATGGTTTTTGCAATAGTCAGAGTTACTATTGTGTTGTTTTTCACCTACACCCGCAGCCGTGTTGCAGTTAACCACATCCAGTGAGAAAGGCAAATTTCTGAAGGAACAGTAAGGAAATAAATACTTTGTCTTCAATAACCCTCAAGTAATTTGACCTCATCTTACATCCTCCTGTAATGGTATGTGGGAATGACCTTGGAAGACAGCACAGTCAAGGGAACTGTCAAGAGGCAGCTTAGCCCAGAAAAGGAATGGGGAGTGGCAAAAATCTCAGAAGAGACTCTCCTTAGTTTCTTGGGCAATAAAGATAATGGGAGAGAAATGTACTTTTAGACTTGTGAGATTCTGTGAATGTAACCTAACTAGTAAAGTAGAATTAATTCATCTGAGTGTGCTTCCTGTCTGGACTATCTTGCAAGGCTGATTATCTCCGTTCTCTAGGTTCATATTCTACCTTTTCTCCAAAAATTTCAAGGCAGGGTATCATCCCACCATCTCATCATTTTTTTCTCCACCATAGTGACCCTGTGAAGTTGGGCTCGTGGCTGAAAATCACCCGGTGTGTTTTCCATGGCTGAGAGTAGACTAGTTGTGTCTCTCTGGACCACTGATACAGATGCTGCCTACCAGCTCCTTGGTCAGGCAGAGCGATCTGTTTCAACTTCTTGCAATGGGACTACCAATTCTATTTTAACCATCAAGATGAAAGGGTTACAGGGATAAAAGTTCAGCACGTAATGAGCTAGCCACTCCATTTCTAATTTGGAAGAGGACTGGAAATGTAGCCTCTCTGGACCCGAACCACACTCCTGTTTATCTCGAAGGACTCCAGCCAAGTGTCCAGTCAGTGAAATGTGGTTTACTGGGTGGTGAGATGGAGGCAAGGCTTGCTGGATGATTTTACGCAACGGTTCATCTTAGCTTGGGGAGTTGCGATGCAAAAGTGAAAAAAAGCTTTCCGTGCCATGGGGGCTCCTGCCAAGATCATTTGTACAATTAACAGTGCTTTAAGAATGAATACACAAACAATTGCACAACAAAAGGGAAATACTTACAGTTCAATACAGATTCTTAACAGCGCGCAGGAGTCCTTTCTCCACTACAGCGCAGAATGTGGCCAAACAAATGATTGGGCAGACAAAGTTTGCATATATTCCTTTATTTTGCATATTCTTTTCCCCATCCTTTTATGTTAACTCTGCACCACGTTTAATCGTCTACAGAAATGCAGGCCCTTAATTATATAAATAGGTTATATAAACACACTTCAGCCTTTTTTGAAGCAATTGGCCAGCAATTCATTTTTAAGCACCGTCTTCTAAATCTGGTATCGGTTCAGAATCGCGAGTTCTGACTCCGAAGGCATTTACCAGGAGCCTGGCCTGAAGCAGAGAACCACACCTCTGTCTGCAAGTATATGACCAAGTGAAAGCATTGGCAAAACGTGAAAAAGGTAGGAGAGATGGAAACTGAAACAGCTCAGCGATGAGCCTCTCTACTTTTATGACTGAGCTCAGGAATTTATTGTGGGAAGTCGGTCTTTAATGCCTTGCCGTTCACCTTATTAAGCTAAATCCAAAGGAATTGCGTGGTGGTTTAACCCTGTGGAAGCCCAACCAATGGTGTTTTATTCAGTATAAACCATATTTAGCGTACCATTGGTGAGAATCCAACAGAAGACATGGGACTGCTCACAGTTCCCAAAAATCATGGTTTTTAATACCCCACATGCAAAGCCATTCAATTTTATACAATTATTACTACATAGCAATCACCTATATTTTTAGGCCACTATATAATTTGAATGCTTCCAATCTGGTATAGGAGGTTCACAACTTACAACCATGATTAGGACCAGAATTTCTGTTGCTAAACAAAGTGGTTTTAAATGAGTCACGTGATCCTAGGATGCGGCAACCATCATAAATGCGTGCCAGTCGCTAAGCACCCAAATTTTGCTCACATGACTGTGGGGATGCTGTTATGGTCATAAGCGTAAGAACTTTTTTCAATGCTGTTGTAACTTCAAATGGTCACTAAACGGATGGTTATAAGTTGAGGACTAGCTATCTTTCTGGAGTGAGGGACTTCAACTTCCATGTTACCTGGGAATTATTATGACTGAAGTCAACACATCCAGACTAGATGCTAGTTTGATTCATTGTTGACTATTTGGAAATGTTTCTGCATTCTCGGAGGAACTCTGAAGGTCAACAACATACTATGAAGGTCACATAAAGCATCACATGAACAGAACCTTCCCACACCCATCAATATTGGCAAGGATGATCTCCATTTTTCTCTGTCTGTTTTACTTTCTTTTTCATATTGGCTGTATATTTTTTTCTCTGAAAGTATTTCTTACTGCATTGGTAAAATCTTTTTAATAAAAACTACTCTAAAAAGGATTGGCAAAGATGTGTGTTGTCATGTGGTGTTGTCTCTAGCTCATGAATTAAGACGAGAAGCTGGGATTTTCACAGAGCTGCCAGTTCAGGAGCAAGAATACCAACGCTCATTGGGCTTTCTGTGGGACCCTAACCAGAGGACCTCTGACGACTTTCACTTCGTCTTCTTACTCCCGTTCTCTCTCTCGGAGGGATGGCTGAAAACCTGCTGGACACATTCCTTAGGGACTGGAACGCATTTTCTCGCGTGTCTCTCTCATGACAATTAAAAGTTAACGCTATGCCCACATTGCTCTTCATAATTCTTGAAATGCTATCAGATGTCCCATCAAAACATCGTCCCAGAGCTATTTCTTTGGCTGTCCTAGGATCTTGATCAGTAACGGTATAGATCCCATAGTTGTGACCAAGAGGATCAAGAGGTGCCAACATCGTATATTGGCTGGAGTCATTATTCACTGCCACTGGGAGATGGTTGACTAGATAGTCATGCAATATGTTATTGACCTTCTCTCTGTAACAGTTCCCCTGGGGGATGATCTTCACCAGCGTCCGATCATCACGTTCTTGGTCATACAACATGCCACTGCACTTAAATTCTAGACATGCCGTTGAAAGGTTAGACTGATCCAAAGCACGAATGCTCCTCACATCTCTAATGCCATACAACTGACCAACAGTCCGTGGATGGGTGCCCCCTGTGTTGCGAGATCTCACAATCACTTCACGGGGCCCATTGATTCTCACTTTAATATAACATGCCCTAAATTCCATTGGTTTGGGCCACCAAGCCAAGTAGTCTTCTGTCCAGTTAATAGGGTCATCCTCATTAAAAGGAATGGTGTTATAATCATATTTGTCTCCTTCTACTCTGTAAAACCTGAAATGAGCAGCTGTGGGGAGAGCAACTTCACACTCGTGCAACTTTTCGTAAGGGTATATGGGACCGTTGCTCTCCTCAGCAACGTTGAGAGTAGGCTTGGCCACGCTGATCCTGAATGCTGTTTTCTTCATGTTAGGATCCAGATGATCTGTTCTTTGGTAGTTGAGTTTATTGAGGTATGGTTGTCGCACTCCCACAGCCAAAGGGTTAAGCCGAGGAGAGGAGGCAACCGCTTCGAGTTCTTCTCCGCCAAGACTTGCTGTGACATAGGCACTGTAAGCATCTGGATTTTGGTTATCACAGAAAGCTGGCACACAAACTCCACTAGAGCCAGTAACGGCACTGTCAAAGCGTCCCCAAGCTCTAGGGTTGGTAGAATATCCTGGCGTTGGTTCTAAGTTGATAACAGAGACAACCACACCCGCAACTTGTTCACTGGGCAGGTATCTCTCACTTCTGTAAGCACGCACCTTGATGTAGCACCGTCTGCTTTCGGGGACATCCAAGTTGAAAAGCCTCCTTTCTCGTATCTCCATGTTGCCCACCAGAAATGTCCTCTCCTCTCTCTTTCCACGCCTGCTCTGGCCCAATTCAAAATCACCTTCTTCCTCCCATAAACCTGTTTTTGGATTCAGAGACCAAAGTTTCATCTCTTTCAGATGTTCTGGCATCGTGATCTGATCTGAGTCCAGGCGGATCTTCACTTGGCCCGCGTTGAGCGATTCTGTGGCTGTTTCGTCGGTGAAATCCATAGAGAACATGCCGTATGTACGCAAAGGGAGCATGTCCCCTTCAGCATCTACAAAATTCA
This sequence comes from Acrochordus granulatus, assembly GCA_032468055.1. Classification (NCBI taxonomy): domain Eukaryota; kingdom Metazoa; phylum Chordata; class Lepidosauria; order Squamata; family Acrochordidae; genus Acrochordus; species Acrochordus granulatus. The sequence continues at coordinate 212,302 of JANHZU010000352.1, forward strand.
AGTCAGACTGTGCGGCGGCGGCACTGGAGACGTTTCTCGGGTCTAGGAAAGTCACGCTGGCTTTTACTTTCCCGGCGTAGAGATCTCCATTGGGCCTGTAAAATGTATTGGGAGGAATTTCAAGTTCAACAATTGGATCTTCTCCCTCCATTTCTCCCAAGGAAATCACACTGGTCTCAGTGGATTCTAGTGTGACAGGTGGCTTTTTCCTTAACATCCTGATCTCATGGAAAACCGCCCCACCGTTTTTGTTAAAAGGCAACACTTTGGTTGTGTTTACAAACTTCTGTAGGCGGTCCACAAAGGTGAGAACCAATCTCTCAGTGCTTGGGGGCACTTGCACAGAAAACGTGCCCTTGTAACCCGTCATGCTGATCTTATTGGTCCCCATATAGATATGACCAAACCTCATGGGCTCTCCTGTGTCAGAAGCCACAGCTCTTCCTCGAACGGTGACCTTGACCTCGGTGCACTTCTGACAGCCACACTCTACAGTCACTTTGACGGGAAGTGTATATCCAACACATGTTATTTCTTGTGTTTCCATTTTGGAGGCCCCACAACAGTAAGAAATTGTGTCCTTGCACCAGAAATCCTCACGTAACATTCCGGAGCATGTACTGGATGAACATCTACCAACATCATAGTAGAAAGAATTGGTTGAGTTCTGAAAGCAATCATGGGGCAGTCGGATGAGATAACTCTCAGGACTTGGATCACAGGGCGCTTTGTTCTTTGCTGTTAAAATGAATTCCGTATGTTACTATCAAGTGTAGCCATTTCATTGGTAGAACTGTCTTAAAAGAGGGGTGGGCTATCTTGTGGTGGTAATATGGAACATTTTAGAAGGGTGAAGATCATAATAATAAGGAGCAGGAGGAAAATGCAAACGAGCAACTTCATGCATTGAGGTGAGACCAGGATTTTTTGATTGTTCTAGATGAGAAAAAGGACATCTTGGATTTTTACCCCATTAAAAAAAAATTAAGCCTGGTGTTTATGTCTCTTTGTGTGCACGCGCAAGCGGTTCTATCCAACAGTTTCTCTGTATTTCCTGCTGAAAATAACAAAACCCTTGCATGAAGAAAGGTCTCCAAGAGCCACAAAAAGGATTTGGGGTTGTATCCAACTTTAGTGGCTCAGGTTGTCCACCCCAGTTTAAACCTGATTTGGGATATAAGAAAAGCCCTAACAATAGTAGTTAGGGAGAAAAATACACATATGTTATGCGTTTTGTGAAAGTTGCCTCGTGTTGTGTTTAGATTATGTCTAAGCAAGAACTTTATCACTACTATAGGGCCTTCTAGAAGAGATTTTCCAGCTGGGTACTTTCTAATTCCCAGTGTTCCCCAGATGGAAGGGCCTTTGCTCAGAAATCCGGAAAATGGATTCTGGAGGATGCCTGATTTGTGAAGACTCTTCTATAAATTCTTAGATAACTCTGAATTTGCTTCCTTCAAACTGCTATTCTTTCAAAATCTCGGATTCCAGTTCCCATTAAACTCAGACTAACAATGGCAAGGGTTTGAATCAAATGCTTCTCTTGGTATGCTAACCTTCTGTTTACAGGAGTCCTTAATTCATAAAAAGGGGAGGATGAGGGTGGAGAAACAGTGATCCCTCCAGACATTGCTGAATTACAACTCTTGGTGTCATTCCTTTTTGGCCACGTTAATGGACTCTGCTAGGGTAGTTCAGCAAATCCTGGAGGCCACACAGCCAAGTCTTGCTGTAGTAGGAAGCTTTAAAAAACCTGGAGATTTTAGCTTGCTATGGAGGTCCAAACAAATTTTTTTTTACTAATGGCAGTGATGAGAAGTGTGTAGATTCAGATGTGATAAATAATTAGCACCTCCTTCACTGTAAGAAAAGTTGAGGTAGAGCATATGGGCTTGTATCTCCTGTGGGTGTCCCCAAAATGTACATGCAGGATGTTTGGTCTGCAAACCCTACATAGACCCTGGACAGCCTCCTCTCTAGGATGGTTTCATTTTCCTGCGCATTTTCCTGCACATTACAGGGGATTGGATTAGATAATCTTCATGGTTCCTTCCACAGTTCAGTGGTTGAGGCATCCTGAGTACTGTATGGTACAGGAACTGGATAGAAGACACTGGCATCAGTGGATCATTGCCACCTTTCTGCAGCATTAAGCCTGGTTGAAATTTTGGGGTTGTTCCCATCCAAGAAAATGATAGCTTACTGGCCCTTGAGAATGAAAATGCTGGGTGATGTCAACTCTATCACCCTATTCCCATTTCTTCCTGCTTTATTTGCAAAATTCTAGAACCTTAACCCTTGTAGGGATTAAATGGGAAACCCCAGAACTTAACCAGAGATCCAGTTTGGTGTAGTGGTGAAGGTGCTGAACTAGAGGCAGAGAAGCCTGAGTTCTACTCCTGACTTAGGCATGGAAGCCAACTGAATGATCTTGGGTCCACCATTTCCAACTCTAAGAAGGCAAAGATACTTTAAAAAATGCTGTCCAAAAAACCTGCATGGACTTGTAGCTCTCTCTCAAAGGCTAATGATAATAATACCCACCACCACCAGCTATCCTATTCTTTGCTGCAACTGAGATCTTCCCCAAAACAGCTCACCTATGAGAGAAAGGGTGGCGCTTTGTGACTTGACTGAACCAGCTTCATTGCTAGTCTTGCAAAAGTACCGTCCAGCTTGGCTCATCTTCAAAGTCATTAAAATCAGATTGCTTTTATATTCATAGAGGGCAGGGTCCAGCAGCGTATCATTGTGGAACCTATAAGAAAGATCGCAATGGCAAGTCAGAAGCAAAGCTGCCTTGTGTCCGTGTCTCTACAACAGGGGTTTTTCAGAATTTTTTCCATTATTCAGTACGTGGAGAAAAGAGCTGAAAAAAATAGTTGCCCCACCAGGTAAGTGGAGCTATAAAGCTACATTAAGGCAGATTTCCCCAAACAGGTCCTTTTCAAGACCAGGCTTAACCGTAGCTGCTCTGGAAGAGGGTGTGGGAGAGGAGATGGAGGGGGGTGTCTCCATTGCCTGCACTTCCCAGCAAGGCATTGCAACAATAAATGCACTTCTCTTTCAGATCTTTCTATCTAAAAGGGTTATTCAAGGAGGAAGAGATCCACGGGAAACAAATAAGGGTGGAGTTGAGTAGAGATTCAGATATTCCGTGAACCATTAAAATACCCATCTGGAAACTAGCCTTGGTTTGAAATCTAACCCAGATGCATTTCTCACTGCCCTCTATATGCATGGACTTTAGATGCTGGAATTTCCCTGCCAACCCAGTTATTAATGAAAATGCTGGGAGAAAACTGCCAACCCAGTTATTAATGAAAATTTCTGTCGGAGAAAGACTTGCAGAGCCAGGAGGAAGAGTTAACGAGGCCTCAGTCTAGAGTCCCTACATAGTCATAAGAGGACAAAGTCCAACCCCCATGAATGCCATTGACCCTTATTGAGTTTTGCCCAACCATTAGTCTGAGCAGATTCTTGTGCATAGAATTCTTTGGCAATAAATTTGCTATGTTGGAAGCTTCATGTGTGAATTTGGTTGCTTGCACCTGACAGTACCTAGGCTGATGTTCCTAGCATGTAGATATTGCTAATTCTGCATCATCTGGAACTACAGGTAGTCCGTGACTTACAACCATTTGTTTCACAACTGTTCAAAGTTACGACACTGAAAAAAGTGACTGACAACTGGTCCTTCCATTTATGACCGCTGCAGTATTCCCGCAGTCTCATGATCAAAATTTGGGTGCTTGCAACCAGCATGTATTTATGACAGCTGCAGCATCCCAGGGTCATGTGATCACTATTTGCGACCTTCGCAGCTGGTTCCCGCAGACAAAGTCAGTGGAGAAAGCCAACTTTGCTTAATGACTGTACGATTTACTTAACAGTTGTCTTCTGTCAGCCACCAAGAGTCATATTTGAGTTCGGTGGCATATAAATTTTATAAATAAAATAAACAGATGCAGTGATTCTCTTAACCAATCGTGGCAAAAAAAGGTCATAAAATCAAGGTGATTCACTTAAGAATCACCTTGCTTAGCAACAGAAATTCTGGTCCCAATTGTGGTTATAAGTCAACAACTACCTGTACTTAGGAGGCAATCAGCATGCATTTCTTTGTGATCCCATTTTAGCTTCCTACCACAGATATCTAGCAGGTGCTGGACTTCCAGTGGCATGACAGCAGAACGACACACTTTGACCCTCTCTTCTTGCTTTGTGTTCTGGATGCATGGTCATATATGGTTTTTCTGAAAGAGAAAAGCATTTGATCCATTGGAATGGTCACTTTTTCTAACCTCCATGTTTCATTCTTACTAATCTGGAAGAGCCTCTGCAGGTGCTAATTAAATGAATATTCTGCTCAGAAATGGGGGTGGGGAGGAAAAACAGGAGATGGACCTACGGACAGCCTTGCCAACCTCAACCTTACGGAAACGTGGATCTCAATCCCCAGAATTCCCCAGCCAGCATGATCATTGCTGAGAATCCTGGGAGTTTTAAGTGCACACATCGACATGGAATCCAAGTTGGGTAAGCTTGATCCAGGCTGTGATTCAACCGGCATCTGCATCTTGCTTCATATAAATAATTCAAGGCAGTGAACATACCAAATGCTCCTTTCTCTTCTCCTCCTCCTCACAAAACAACCCTGGAGGTGAGTTGGGCTGAGAGAGAGTGACTGGCCCAAGGTCACCCAGCTGGCTTTCGTGCCTAAGGTGAGGCTAGGACTCACAGTCTCCTGGTTTCCTAGCCATGATCAAACTTTGTCTATTGGTAGGTCAAGTCTGCACCTGGGTCAAAATTGCCTACACCAAGATGGGCAAGTGAAATGTCATGTTCAATGCCAGCTTGCTTCTGCAGGTTGCAGCAGCAACTTCTCAAGGTCATTTCCCCATCCTCCCCGGAATAACAAATTGTCACTTTTTTTTTCTTTTTAAACAAATAAGCAGTTGATTAAGAGTGTCTCAGAATGCAAGCAATAAATGCAATATGCTGCCTACCATTATGAGCTGGGACCAGATTGAGCTTTACAGGGTTGCATGCTAAATCTACGGCTAGAATATAGTCAGGTGCCACCGATTGAGATGTGCTGAACTGAGACTTGGAATGAAGGAATTGTCACACTTGAGCCCACCCAGATCTCTGAGAAAATTTCAGGCTTGCCAGTTTTGAGCAGTTGATATGAAGGCAGCTAACGAACAGAAAATAATCACGTTTGTTGCAGAGTTTGCTGTGGAAGCTAGATTATTTTCTACCCACCCACTCATGCCTGAGGGACCAATGCAGATCTTCAAGGAGAAAATCTATTTACGTGATCATTAAAGGTCAGCAGTGATTTGATGCACATAATAATCACCCACTTCTGCGCACAACGATCCAGATTATAAAACGAGAGTTGTTTATTTCAAATAACTGTACAGGCAAGACATTTGGCCCAAGGGAGGAAACCCAATGCCCCATCTCTGTTTCCATGCTTCCCAGATAACTGTCATCTGTGACATCTGCTCTCTGCTGTTAGAAAGACCATACAATCAGGGTGCATAAGTGGGCACTGTGGGAGCAATAATCTTGATTACCCCATAACATATCTTGTAAAAGATGTGGGGGTTATGCATGATGGTTATGCATAACCATCCTATGGAACTGCAGGATTGATGAAGTCCATCCCACCACTCAGTTGGCCCAATGATTCTTTACCTGCCCTTTTCAAGTAGATATGAATGGCTGAGGAATTTTTGACACTCTCCGACAAAGTGATCACAGTTGTTGCATACTTGGGCTTTTTAATCTGCAGAGTGGTTTTTCCATCAGGACACACGCCAGGAACCTGAAATGCTCCATTGTGGTCTGCCTCTGTTAAGAACTTTGTTGGCTTGGCTTGCAGATAGATCTGAGCTCCAGCTGCTGGGGCACCATCTTGAAGGGAAATGGTGCCATGGAGTAAATGTTCTTGGCAGAAACATGCGCTGCACTCGGCGTTCACCCAACCCCAGGAGCAAGTCATGTTGCAAGCTGAAATGTGTAAGAAAAGCATGAGTTACTCCAAATTATTTTTGTTTTCTTTCTCTCTAAAATCAGCCAGATGAGGAGGAAGAATAAACAAGAGAGACTAGCCATTTTTCTTCTAAATAATGGTTTTCCAAACATCACAAAAATGCCAAAAGGGTCTCAGCAACTTGGCAAGCATGGCCAGCGCTGAGTTTTGCTGGAGACTGGTGTTCAGAAAGATCTGGAGAGCCATAGTTCTCCATCTCAAGATGAATTGTTTAGCTAATTTAAGTAAAAAAAGAGATGCAATCATGCAACAAAGAGACGGGAGGAGAACATGTGTTCAGAAGCTTTGCCGTATTGCATTTCTGAAAACACCAAATGCCTTTTCGAAGGCAGTGCCTACTGTGATGCCCATCTGAATCACCCAAAAGCCATGAAAATATTGTGTCCTCCACACAACAGATTATTATGATGATGATTAAATTAGGCTGCAACTAGGAATTCAAGATAAGTCTTGACTTTACTCCTCCGCCCAGGCATCCTGCTTCAGATTACCCAGGGGAGGGGAAAAGACTGGCATCTCTCCAACCGCAGAGTCCTAATGAGTGGGAGATTCTAGGTAATCCAGATGGCCACAAGGTGGCAACAAGATGGAAACTTCTGTACTCTTTTGCTGCTATCTTGTGTTTGCAACCAGATGTGGTAACCCTACATGGACCTGTCCCCAAGTACTGCTAACCACTCACAAGCACAGCTGCGGCAAGCTCTTTCTTGCTGTGTCCCCAAGTTGTTGCCTTTATCTTATCCTCAGCCCCTGAACGAGGCAGGCTTAAGTCCTCTTTCGCTTGCGCAATCAAAGCCACCTCCCCCTTTTCTTTACAGCAGTCCCTCTTTAGGTGCTGTGGCACCATAAATATTGGTAAAGTCGATTTCACAGTCATCAGGTTCTTGGAAAGTACCTGTACAAGGAGGGCCTACGCAGCCTTTCTCTTCCTCACTGCTTTCCTTGCAACGCGGATCCATGAAGGTATCAGCAAGGCATATCCTTCTCCGAGTCTGGAGACCAGCTTGCTCGCATTTTCCAGAACATGGGCTCCATGTTGACCATGAAGACCAAACCATTTTAGAATTGCCAGCCAAAGAGCCTGGGAAGGAGCAATCAATCAGTCAGCAGCAATCTTAGGAGGCTGAGCAAGATCAGTCCAAGAAGACTTGAAAAGTTGGAACCAAATGACCGTCTCCTTGTGGAGTGAAGAATACAGGGACGGCTTTTAGAAGCAGCTTCTCTGCTTCTTTACCACTCCAACAGCCAGGCGTAAGATGATGAACTGATTCACCGCAGTGGTTACTCCAAAACAGTTTGTCATGGCTAGCTGCACTCTATCATGGGAACCCTTTCAGTGTGACGGTAAAACTCAAGTTTGTTTGTTTTGTCCAATTGTGTGTCCCTTGCACTTACATTGATGGGGAACATAGCACTCTAAGGCAGGGATAGGTAATTTATTTAATTTAATTGATTCAATTTAGGTGCTGCCCAGCTCCAAACTGACTCTGGGAAGGAAAGGCAGGAAATACGATGTAATAAAGTTAAAAAGAGAACAAGAATAAATGGCATCTCCGACTAACAGCCTCATACTCTCAAACAAATCCAACAGGACTCCAACTACCTAAATGGAAGACCTGGGAAAATAGACAGTCCAACAGGGGTCCCAGAGAAGCAAGCCCAACATCTTCATTTCCTCCAGTTTTGTAGAGTAGGAGTAGTTTATTAAGGGGCAAAATGTGGGCCTCTTCAGAATTAGAGGGCTGATTCGGTAAGAACAGGTTGGCCTTGATTGTGCGTTAAGGAATTAACATGTGATGAAAGCACGAAAGAGAAAATAAAAATAACTTGGTATCATGCATGCGAAACATGGGAAGAGCCATGCAGAATCAACTGTAACAAAGGCACATTTCAGATCATTTCTATGAAACAAATCGAAATCCTATGTGCATCTCGCTCTACTATTCTTTCTATCAGGGTTTTTGGAACCATGTTCTGTGCAGGATCTTGGTGCTGCATGAAGTGGATGAACCTCCACAAGAATCAAAGGAAAAAAGGACATTCACTCAAGCAAAGCCAATTTTCTATTCCTAGAGATTTGCCTCTGGATCAAAGCTCTGTTTTTTTTTTAAAAAAAAAAAACCCTAATAGATCACACAGCCTGATGTACTGAAAACTTTGCTTTAAATGGTTCTATTTTTCCTCACTCTCCAACTCCAGAACCTCACAGAGCAACCTGAAAAAAGATAAACATTCTTTGTCTCATGGGATAAAAGATAAAGGCAAATCAGAATTCTGTGAATGCAGTCAAATACTAGCATCTTCCAATAGAAGAGAATATTTGTAGCTTAGGGTTGAGCTATGGCGTTCTTGGTGCTCCCTGAACTTGGTTGTTTTCCTGCAGATGTTTCATTGCCCAGCTAGATAACATCACCAGTGCCCCAACAGTGAATCTTCAGGATACTGTTGATGTTGCCTAGCTGGATAATGAAATGTCTACAAGCCAACCAGCGAGCTCAGAGAGCACCAAGGACTCCCCTAGCATCTTCCTTTCAAAATGCTGTGCAGAGCATCCCACGCTTATTTGGACATCCCTCCTGAAACATTAAATACAGTGCTTACCTGCAGGGCAGAGGAAACGCACTGCATAATTTAAACATGTTTGCCCTGGGAGCTGCTCCTTATTCAGGCACCAGAAGCCCTCATGGACACTGGAGTGAACTAACTGGCCAGAACTGGTTGCAGGGACCCAGTCGGTGCTTCGGGCTTCAATGCGGATGGGTCTTGGGCACACCCTGTTTCGGTAGTAGAAGCGAATGGCATCTAAGCGCTCATAATCACCGTTCCCTCCAGGATGGTCAATGTTGAACCAGCTGGTCCAGATTTCATGGTCTGAAGAAAAGAGAAAGATGCACTGCAGGGTGTATGGCCACAGAGAGGGGAACTGTCTGCCTTACAAGGAGACCAGACAGGAAATACAACCTATTAGCTAATTTTATGTTAGGCTATATTAACAGAATCTTGCAAGTCTGCAGTCCTCCACCCATCTCTCTCACAAGCCCAAGAAATCAAGGAGGGTCCCTTCTGTGCCTCCTGCCTGCCCAATATCCAGCTGTGGGCTATGCTGTCTCTTATCTGCTCATTGGTAGCGTCTCCCAAGGTCTTTCCCACATACTGTTACATTAACTCTTCAGGCAGCCTCGTCCTGAGCAAGGAATTGGGTTAAGTGTCTCAAATGGCCCTTTTGAACTCAACTGCATGCTTGTCAACGAGAAGGCAAACCTGCTTCTGCCGCCCAAGATCCCCACCACCATTGAGAAATGTTCCAAACTTAGAAGCACCTATGTGAGGAAGAAAGTAAGTTTGTTCTCATCAGTAACAAAGGGGGACCTGAATTCTATCACAATGAGGACCACTCCGCACCTGAGGGTCACCAGGTAGAGCCCCCAGTAAGACCCAAACACTGGGAATTAAAAAATAGCCTTTGGCTATTCCACCCTCAGTCATTTTAAGCACATAATAGTTGCAGAACAGAGATGGAAAGTAGGACATCAGGTGGTCCCTCTATAGTGCCCCATGAAGAAAACAATTTGGCGAGGATGCATCCAACATGTATTAAGGCCATTTCTTTTTCAGATCCACTGAATTCCCCAAACATTTGGGTCAGTCGGTTAGATGAACTCTGCGATTACTGATGCATTATTTTCAATGAGTGGACGGGAGTTTATCTTTGGGAGGGGGTTATAATTGTTGGGTTTTCTGCATTCTGATCTTTGCAAGCTGCCCAAAGTCACTTATGTGAGGTGGGCAACTATATCCAGCCTCTCGATAAACCTATCGGCCTTGCAAATTCCAAGAATCCTTCAAGAAGCAAGGTCAAACTTTGGAGCTGGGAGGAGAAATTTACTCCGTCCTCGGGTGGACCCATCCAACAATTGGGAAAGATGGGGCAGGTCCAGCGTTGTTGTTGTTTTTCCAAAACCGCCAGGCCAATCTGTCTGCCTTATAAGCTGGATAGCGACGTCGACAACCACTTTAGAAGTTTCAGCTTCCAGTAGAAGGAGCCAATCTGCTTCTGCTGGGTGTTGGCCAAAATCAGTTAGGCTGCGGCAAGAATGAACTTATTTTCCATTATCGAAGGTTATAGAGACTAACTGGCAAGATCTTTCGTAAATTAACCCATTTTAATTTGTTTTTTAAACGTAATCTCAACGTAAACTTAATCCTTTCTTAAAACAGAACAGCCGGGGGTGGAAAATGACTTACTGTCTGAATTGTGTTTGGTTGAAAGGCTGTAGGGTTTTTGTCCAGTCTGGATTCTACTCACTGATTGTTTTAAAATCCGTTCACCTTTGGGAGGAGAAAGACAGAAAGAAAGAAGTGAAAAAAATGAGGAGGCTTTTTTTTTAAATGTGGCTTTTCCCCAAAATGCTGGGGCCAAGAGATGAGGGTGAGCCCAACTGAGATAACATCACTTGTCGTCAGTCTTGGCACGATGAATATTGTTTCATCGGTGTTTGTGTTTTTAGAAAGGGTTTTGTTTATTTTTTGTTTTGTTGTGGCTTTCAGTTTAATTTTTTTTTAATTACTTCAGTACCATCCTGAGTTGGGAAAATGAGATGAGGGTAGTGATGGTGGTGATAGAAATTGTTTAAATAAGCGAACGAGCCTAACTAACAATCCATCAGCTCCATTGCAGTTGTTCCTAAAAAGAGTCAGAAAAGACTGTTGAAATACTGAACAAGGTTTTTAAAAAAGAGATGAACAATGAACATACGGATTTAGAAAATGGGAATATTCATGTTAATCTGATGCAAGGGATTTCCAGGTGGTTTTTTTTGGGGGGGGAGGGATGCATAATGCATAAATGCTACAGCACTTGGAAACCACTTCTGAACTTTGTGCACGAGACAGAAAAAAATGAACTGTTGACTCTGGGTTTTGCTGATTCATTTGGTCTGTTGTGAGAGAAATGGCTCGTACTTACTTGCTCAGTTGGGAAAATAAAAAGTTGAGGTTGTAATTCTATTTTATATTTTTCTGTGCTGAAAAAGGTTGGGACACAATGCTTCTTTTTTTCTTTATACTTCTCCCCCCTTCTTTCCTTTCCCTTTTTTCTTTTATCTTTATTTTCATTTGTATTTTATATCATGGAAGATGAGCGAGAAAAAGATCAATCCACGTTTTCCTCTTAGGTTGATTTTATCATACAATTAACCCAGCCCTTTAATGTATTCTTACAATTAATCCAGTCCTTTAATGTATTCTTAAATCTAGATCATGTGGAAACACATTGTTCCATCTCATTTTTATATTATAATAGCGTATTAATACTTTATGGATTTTTCCTTTTCCTCCCTTTCATTCTTTTTTTAGGTTTTAGTTCATTTTATTCACCTCTATGTATAATTTTAATTATAGGATCCACTGATTATTTTTTTTATCTTTCCTTGTTCATTTCACCACAATGTATCATAAAATACTTTGAAACCTCTTAGTTTCTCTTTTGATGACTTAATATATTGCGTGAACCCAACCTGACTGGTTCATTTGTGGCTCATTGTGCCTGCGCAAGTCCAAAAAAATAGATTTAAGTGTATTCTGCGAAAAAGAGTGATATTCCTAATGAGAATCAGAGAAATGAGAAACCACGAGAAATAAGTTCAACCACCACTCAGAGGCGTGGGTTTAAAAGCCGGTCTGAACAATGAAAGGTTTGATTTGCCCATAACATTAGGCAGGCTCAACGAGGTGGAGTTGAATTCAGGCATTCTCTCGGCATGGTTGTGCTCCAGTGTGAGTGAAATGGATTTCTTCCCCCTCCAAACATGGTTCTGCAACACAAGACAAGGTGTGCAGCAACCTCACCGTTCTGAACGTTGGAGGGACATCAGCCATGCTCACCAGAAATGCAGGCAACTGCGAGAAGAAGGAAGGAAGGCAGAAGCTGTCGCTGAAGTTCAGTCATCCTTTCGCTTCAGAACAGCATTCTCAGGTGCTAAATTTCCAAGCAGATCAAATGCATTTGGGTTGTTGCACGCTCTGGTTTTAAAGTCTCCTTGGACTTCCAGGTGGAGGAATAACCTGGGTCAAAGAAAACAAGTCACATTTACATCAATCAAAAGGATATGTTCCTACCTTCCTCTAACTACTGTCTTGGGAATAGGCAAATGGAGCCAGGGAGTCTTCTGCCTGAGCATCTCAGTGGAAAAGAGTACCAACTCTAAAGTTAGGAAGTTAGTTGTCCAGCCCTGCTTTAACTGATGGGGACAAGGGGAAACGTTTTCCGCAAGCTCCTGGCATGAGTTGCTTAAGTTTCACACCAGAGAAGCTCGCAGCAGGCACATAATCCTTGCTCGCCCTCTCTGTCCATCTGATTCAGTTCCAGCCCTAAAAAAACCTCCTCTGCAGATGGTCCCTTCCTGCAATCTTATAGGAGGTCCCTTTGGAGAAGGATGAAATGCCTCCAGAGTCAGGACGGTCCAAGAACGTCGAACAAATTGGATTGCTTCATAGCCATTTTTGTATCGTGATTCTTCCTGTTAAGATGGGGCTAAGAACAAGACAGCCTCTTCCCCTCCATCGCCATATTATTCACAATCAGACAGAAGACAGGAAATTGTCATTGCGATCGAAATCGTCAACCTCAAGATCCAGATGCAACTCTGCATACTGTACGACTGATAAACACGACTTTCATTTAATTTTGAAATAAATGTCTTGTCCTTATTTGGTGTGTTTAATGCATTGTCATTAAGTAAAGAACTGACCAGGGATGCAGTGGCCAAGCGCATTAAGATGCTGGGCTTGTCGGCCAAAAGGTCAGCAACTTGAGCTTGAGGCTCAAGCACCGCCGTGGGAAGGAGTGAGCTCCTGTTGGTCACCCCAGCTCCTGCCAAACTAGCTGTTTGAAAGCAAGCAAAAGGCAAGTGGATAAATAAGTAAATTGGTGGGAAGGCAACAGCATTGCATGTGCCTTGGCGCATAGTCATGCCAGCCACATGACCACGGAAGCATCTTTGGACAACGCTGGCTCTTCGGTTATGAAACGGAGATGAGCACCACCTCCTCGAGTCGGACCTGACTGAAAGGGGAATCATTTATCTTCAAAGAACTGATACTAAGCTTCACAAAAAAAGGAGACACGCTGCTGGAATTACGCACTGAGATATTAATTATTAATTTTCACAGAGCACCGTCTGCATGTTTTTCAACCTCACATCATAGCCATAAGGATTCGATTTTTTTTATTATTATTATTTTACAAAAGTCTGGTGCAATTCCTAGGATGCTATTTTCTATCCTCACTGTCAAATTGGAAAAGACGATACACACAGAGTGGGTTGGAAGAACAGGATTTACTCGTTCCTGAATTAACTTGGGAGACATTTGCACTTAATAATAAACTAACCAGTCAGTTAGTCGTTACACTGATGAACCCAAAATTTGAAATGTACGATATCATTGCAAAATCTTTCTCTGACCCGAGTAAATACGTTGTGTGAACCAAACCCTGAACTAGAATAAATCAAGGCTTGTTCAGAGCTGGATATTCTTGAAGGCCACTTTTGAGACTGAAATTTTTAAAATCTTACAGGTAAATTTAGGTAAGATTGAAGAGGCATGAAAATAGTTGTAAATAAATCAATATACAGGCAAAAAGTCACTTGTCAAGGTGAGGACTTGACTTTTAAACGCACACAATCACGTAGACACACACTATTTGCAATTTGACAATGCTGGAAAGAAAAACATGTCAGGAACATTATGCAAAGGGGAGAATATGTTTGTGAATTTTCCATAAGACTTCATTTTCGTACGATGAGTCCAAAACCTGAACTGGAATATATCTACAATTACAGAATCCAGCCAAAGTGAAACTGTCGCACTTCAAAATACTGAACTAACCACATTGTTGAATTTCTCTTCAATGTGCTGTTTACTTCTCTTTGGCTGATCTTTATATTGATTTTCGACCATGTCAAAAATGCACAGAAACAAGGATCAGGGACTTGGGGGGGGGGCACTTATTCCTACATATGTGTTGATCGAACTACAAACCAGATTCAACATCGTTTTTCTTGAGCATGTGTACCATGAACAACATGTGGCAAGCCATACTTAGCGGGAAAAGCAAAACCGAAGCTGCCTTCACGATATGAATAAATTAGAAACAATTATTTCACCCTGGTGAGCAACTCCACGAATTTCCCATCCATGATATTATAACAAAACATTCACGAGTTTGAAATCTATTGACCTCCTGCTCTGAGATGCCGTCGGCTGCTTCCCATCTGAAATAATTCTGCAGTCCAAACATGCTGCCCGGGCTGATAAAACACCATGCAAAGGGTCATATTTTGTTCTGTGTTACATACAGAAATATGTATGCGCCACCCAGCACATCTTCCTTAAACAAATGCTCAGCTTACAATACTGCTATACTGTGCCTTTGTTCGCAAAATAAAAGTATATATCTTAGACTATTCATGGCTTATCCTTCATGTCTGTGAATTGCCATGTTCCATTCAGTCAAAAATCTAAGAAATTTACCATTCTAACGGGGAGAAGATGTTTCGGCTTACCCAGCAATTTCAACCTTTTCTGAAGTCCTGTTCAAGGCATCCGTGTGCAGCATTTTCTAACCGCCGAGGGTCCTTTATATAGCTGTGCGTGGAGTTCAGGGGGTGGCAGTGAGCCACACAGATGGAAAACCTGTTCTGACCGCAAGGAAACCAGAGCCTTAACAAATGCCTGTAAGGGAGAGAACGTGGAGTCAGGCTCTTTGCACAACGGAGACAACGGCATCTGTGGGTTCCCAGGATGGGAAGCCCACCCTGAGGAAAAATGCTAACCACCAAGTTGGAAAGTTTGCAAAATATTCATCTGATGTCAAGGTCTGGGGGGGGAACCGCTCCATTTCCAGGGGATTGCTTGGAAGTGCTCCAAACCCGGAGTGGGTGGGTTGCAGTTGCATGAACGATCCCAGGCCCAAAGCTTTGGTCATTCTGCGGTTGACACCTTGTCAGGAGCAGGATAAGAGCTCTTAGGTTGCAAATATGTCTTCCAACAGAACAGTTTTCTTTTAGGGCTCTGAAGAGGTGAGGGCTGGGAATCCCAGAATGGAAGAAGCCAAGGATCTAGAGGCTGGTAGGTACCATGACGGCATCCCGATAGCCACCAGGATCTGCTTAGTGCAGGAATCTGGATTAAAGCATCCCCTGTGTGTCTGTGTGTGTGTGAGGAGAGAGAGAGAGAGAGGAAGAAGATCTTACACCAAAGAGAGATGGTCTTACATCAAAGAAGACTCAACATATGCCTTTCTAGCTTTTTGTTTTAACTCTGTCCAGGGAACAGGAGTCCAGCACCTCTCTGATCATTGGTCTCACTGTCAATTCAATCAGAGTCCACTTTGTGAAACTTAGATCTATCATTCCATACTCTGCCCTCTGGGAGCACAGAGAAAAGGCTTTGCTTTCTCCCGTGTAGCATCCAGGGGCTTTCCAGTGGGAGGGGATGCAACAAAGTCAAGATGATGGCTACAAGATGATGCCTGTGAAAAATGGGGGAAGTTTTAGTTGTGCCATCACAACCGCCATTTTGATTTTTTTGATCCCCCCCGCAAGGGTCCCGCGTTGGTATCATTTGCATAACTTTAACCAGGTTTTATGTATTTGCATAACCTACCAAGCTTAGTTAATTTTCATAGAAGTCAGTGTTTTGGGGGACGAATGCTTAGCTCGTATTGTGATGTCGGGTCATTGGGTTAGTCCTGAGGATTTCAGGAGCTTCTCGGGGATTTCTGCACTGTCAGATTTCAAGCTGAAATTGACAGACCTTCCTGCTTTCAGATGCAGTTTGCGGGCTTGCGAAACAGAGCTACCCCACGCACAAACAGAAAATCCAACTGCCACTTTTCACAGCACTAAATGCAGTCTCATCCGCTCTTTTTATAGCAGAAATCCATCTTTATGATCTGCAGTAGATATTCCTCTATTGCAAACTCTTTCAATTCCTGGTAGTTAATTAGTTGGGGGGCCAACTTTGTTTACTGCAGGAGCAAACGCTTGCCACCTTGACTGTCTTTAGAAAGTAACTTATCACTCTACCGAGCAGAGGTGTCCACAGAGTGTGGTCAAACAAATCAAGTTGGCTATAATGATGTGGTTTAAACTGTTTTCTATGTGCATCACACACACAACATACTGTACATAAAAAAATGGACATGGCTTCAATCATATCATATCATTGTAGCTGCCATCTTGACTTTTTTGATCACATCCTGAAGACACCACTACAACCATTGATCTGCTTGATGCCATCTGTCCATCCTCCTCCCATTATCTTATCTATTTATTTTCTTTAACTTTGCTAAACCTAATTGTTTTTCCTACTCCATCACAGCGTAGGAGATGACCTTGGCAGTAACAGACTAAAGGGTGTGGGTGTGTGTGTGAAACTTTCTTTAAGTCCTCAGAAGTGAGATAAAATTTGGAAGTGGCTCAGGCAAACACTTCCCTGATTCACCAGAGTGTAAGCAGTGGGAGGAGGTCCAGCATATCAGACTTGCAAGACTTTTATAGTCGAGAATATTTGTAGCTCAAGGTTGAACTGTGGGGTCCTTGGTGTTCAATGAGCGTGATAGTTTTCTTGCAGATGTTTCATTACCACTGATGATGTTACCTAATTTTGGCAATGAAGCATCTGCAAGAAAGCAACCAAGAGACCACCAAGGACCCCATAACTGCAAGTTCTGTTATTACAATAAAAGTCATTTTAGCTTTCTGATGGAGTTGATTTCCTGGTCTGGTCTACCTGGTGGGGCTGGCGATCATCCATTCACACAGTAGGCCTAAAGTCTGTGAGTTTCTTCTTGCTTCCCAGCCTTTATTTGGATCAGAGTTGATTGATTAGTTCCTCTGGTACTCGAGAGCATTCTTAAGAACATCTCCAGATCTGTACTTGAAGGACTCTTATCTTCTGTCATTCTTTCTCAGTGTCCAGATTTCACAGCTGTAAAAAACATTGCTTTCATTTTTCCAGTCTTTGCTTTCATAGTAATGTCCTTCCTGAACATTGTCTAAATTTATTACTGCTTCCTCCATAGAATTAAGATCTGATTTTATGAAAGCAAGAGCAGCCAGTAGTCCCTCTCGGTCGTGTTTCAGCATGAGTTGGAGGCAGGAATACAATTTGGGCAGGATATCAGGTTCAGAGCTACTCCTGGTTTTAAGCTTTCCAACTCGGCAACAAAAAGAGGCAAGACAAAGGGGAAAGTATTTGCAAAGTTGACACAGACACATAATAGCTAGCCTCTGGTTGCATATATTTGCACAGTAGAAGAACAAAAACAGATGAGATCATTGGATTATACCGAAATAACAAAAAGAAAAATATTGGCTTTTTTGCATTAAACAGATATTTTATGGCCAGAAAAGCAGGCTGGCTCCTGTACAGGAAACAAATGTGTCTTAAGCAACTTTCTTACATTCTAACGTCTCTAAGCGGCAGTAAAGGTGAATGTGAGATGTTCTGCTGAAGCTGTACTGCTCAGACATTTTCAGACACTACCCAGCTTCACAGTCTTCTGTACTCAGGCTTTTTTTGTCTCTGTACATGTCTTGTAGAGTGAAAGTCCATGTGTAGGACTTTGAGAAGGAATGTAGCCTGGGAGAAACTCATCAGACAGTCTAAGCAGAGAGATGGTGAGCTTCATGGCTGAGAACACGCACATTTTGCTCATCCTTGGAAGAGTCTAGACCAGGGATGCCAACCTTGGCAACTTTAAGATGTGTGAACTTCAACTCTGGGGGGTCTAGACACAGAGGGGGGGTCTAGACACAGAGGGAGAGAAAGGAGAGATATGAACCCCTTCATGCATGTAATAGCATGAGGCTAATTGTGATCCAGTAGACAAATGGAAAACAGTGAATGGCCAACTCTGGACAATTTAAGTGTCAGTTCATATGCAATTGTCAGAGAAATTCAGTGCTAGAAAAGTCACATGCTTCAAATGGTCCACAACATGATCATAATTGCTTCTGATTATGACCTTTTTCCTTTATTCAAAATTTCTATCTGTAAATGGACACCAAACTCAACCGGTCTTTTTTCAACCAGTGCATTTAGCATAAGGTATAAGCAGGCCATTCTTGACCAGCATCCCCTTAAGGAAAAGAAAGGATTTTCACTTTCCTGCCATTCCTTCCATCTCTTTCTTCCCTTAGTGAGTTGATCATTTCAAATCAATCTCACAGCCCAAATCTTTCAGTAAGCTTGAATTTATATGTATACATACATACATACATACATACATATATATACACTTTTAAACAAGAAGATAAAACTGACACAGAGAAGCAAAAAAAAATCATATCAAAGGAAAAGCAAAAAGTGCAAGAAATGAAAGAAAATAGAAAAAAAGAAAAGATACAAAAATCTCATATTCTTACAGCAGTTCTCGGTACAATTGTGTTTTAACCTCTCTTTTTAAAGTTACATCATGAGTTTTCTTTCAATAATTTCTCCTATCTCTTATCTGTCCTAAGTCTCTTGTGGATTTTTGTATAAAAATGACAAAAACCCTAACATTATGATCTAATCATCAAACCATAAATCATAATGTTAGGGTTTTTGTCATTTTTATACAAAAATCCACAAGAGACTGACAACAAATGCAAGGAGTGTTTTCTATTCAAAGAAGTCAATTTATCCATTTCAGCAAAATCTGTCAGCTTCACCAACAATTTTTCCATCGTGGGTAGTGTTAAATCTTTCCCCCTCTGTGCATGTAGTAATTTTGCCACAATTAATTACATATTGAAATAATTTTCTGTGGCGTTTTTCTAACTATTTATCCTAAATAGTCCTAAAAGGAATAGTTATATCTTGAATTGAACATGGTCTTTAGAACCTTCTGTATCAAACTGTTTATTTGAATCCAATCATTTTTTTTTAGCTATGAGATTTGGAAGGAAGATTTGGATTCCATAAGGAAGGCTGAATGCCAAAGAATTGACGCCTTCGAATTGTGGTGCTGGAGAAGACTCTTGAGAGTCCCTTGGACTGCAAGGAGATCAAACTAGCCAATCCTACTGGAAATCAACCCTGATTGCTCATTGGAGGGACAGATAGTGAAGCTGAAGATCAAATACTTTGGCCACATAATGCAAAGAAGAGACTCATTGGAAAAGACCGTGATGCTGAGAAAGATTGAAGACAAGAGGAGAAGGGGACAGTAGAGGAGGAGATGGTTGGATGGCATCATAGATGCAATGGGCATGGATTTGGGCAGACTACAGAAGGCGGTGCAGGACAGGGAGTGCTGTCTGGTGTACTGTGGTCAGTGGGGGTGCGAAGAGTCAGACTCAACTGAGCGACTGAACAACAATAATCTGTCCCCAGTCAAATTCCTTGTAAAAAAAACCATGTACAAAAAAATTCCTTGTAAAAAAAACCATCTAAAACCATGCTTGGCCAATAAAAGTATCTGTATTTGTAGCAATCTTTTCTACATATGAAAGGGGTGGTAGCTAAAAAAAATAGACTAAACATGACTTGGGAAAAACAAATTTTGAGGGAAAGTAGCCTCAGAAAGAAGGAATTGGAGAATGTGCCATGTGTTTCACAGCCTTCCCAGCTGAGATATCTAGATCTATTGATTTCAACTCACAACGTTTTCAAACATGGGCATGCTGGCTAGAGAATTACTACATCAGGAGATACTCAGTTTGGGGAAGGATGCACAGCACCTTTCTTGACTGACCATGTACAATATCTGTCTTCTCCTTCTACATCATATCCAGCTCCTTCTTTTTCTCTTCGGAAGAAGCCATAGCTCAAGGTGCACAACTGGACAAGCTTCTCCATGCTATTTTGACATCTATAGGTCAGTCTCAACTTCTCAACCAAATTAGAAGGACCTGTCCTAACCAAGAGTGAGTCACTTCTTCCTCCTTTACCAAAGACAACATGAGACTCAGGCTCATCTGTGCAGACTCATGACCTGTGAATTCTGCACACATGAAATCATCAGGTTTCCCTCATAATCCTTTCCCCCTTCTGCACTGAGCAATGTTGGTAGTCTGCGGTTTCTTCCTAAATAGAGCAAAGCAACTTTAATTCAATTTTGCTTAGGAATAAATGTTCTTTTCTCAGGCCAAGTACTCATCTGGCATATTTCCACTGGGGGGAAAGGTTTATATTCACTTTACAAAAGCACAAATGGAACCTACTTATCATTTCCTGCGGAAGGATCTCCAGGAAGCAAATGGGAGCGTTCGTTCTTCCTTCAGAGTTAAGTAAGCTTCATAGCCTTCCAGAGCTAGGAGACTTTCAGAGGCATTGAACTGTCACTTCCATCCTCCTGTCAGCAGGAGACTATGAAAACTGTAGTCCCATTTAGCTGGAGGACACTTAAGGTAAAGGTTTCCTCTGCCAGTCATGTCTGGCTCTAGGGGAAGAGTCTATAGCTGATGAGCCAGTATTGTCCGAAGAATCTGCTGTCATGTGGCCAGCATGGCTATATGCTGAGGCACACAGAACGCTGTTACCTCCCCACCAAAGGTGGTACTTATTTATCTGCTTGCATTTTGCATGCTTTCGAACTGCTAGGTTAGCAGAAGCTGGGGTGAATAACAGGAGTTCACCCCATTATGTTTCAAACTCAGGTTGCTGAACTTCTGGCCAACAAGCCCAGCATCATAAACACCAAGTCACCGTGCCCCCTTAAAGGATACTTACTTATGTACCATTTTTCATGTTCCTTTGGTACAGTGTTCTAATGCCTTTAAGATATTTAGATTATAAATCCTACTTTTATGGGTCTTGTGTTCCAAGGTATCCAGAGGACAAAAGGTTGTCCATGCCCTGATATCCAGAAAGAATGGAAGGCAGAGGTCCTATTTCAGCATTTATGAAAAGGGGAACTTCAAGGAAAAATTACTACATTCATCCAGCTATAGTCCTGTACCCTAAGAACAAATGATGATAACATGAGGTTAAGTTAGCTCATTTATATTCCAGATAGCAAAAAATGTCTACCAAGCCACACAATTGTGCAAAGCTCTAGTTTAGATGAAACATTTTGTGATGTTTTGTGATATCAAGAGGACAAAAGGTTGTGTTCCAAGGTATCTGGAGGATACCTTTTTTCTGGATATCAGGGCATGGATGTCCATGCCCTGATATCCAGAAAAAATGGAAGGCAGAAGTCCTATTTCCCCAGATTCAACTTTTATGAAGAGAGAAACCCCAAGGAAAAAGTTACTATATTGATCCAGCTACAGTCAAGTACCTTAAGACCAACTGACCATGACATGTGGTTAACTCCTCATTTACATTCCAGACAGCAAACATTTCTACCAAGCCACCCAACTGTGCAAAGGTCCAGTTTAGATGAAATGTTTTGTGATGTTTTATTGTCCTGCAATTGTCTCCTTAGTAATGGGTTTCTTAAAGCAGTTTGTTCTCTTCTTTTTGCTTGCGATGCAAGTCAAAGAGTTAACAATGACATATACTGCACGTGTATCCCAATGAAGGGGAAGGAAGAGCCATTCACAAAGTCTTCAACTTCAGAATCAATTACCTATTTTCTTCCTGCAACGGGTTTTACCAGATCTGCAAACATCAAGGGGGATAATCCAACGTTCCCCACTAGGAAATGCCCCATTTGCAAGACTCCCCTAATCCTCAATCTGGCCACTGCATAAAACAACGAAGCTTTTGTTGATTAACTGGCAAGCACAACATTTTGTTGAAAGAGGATGAAAATAAAGGGCATGTTTCTATACTGGATGGAGTCAGTGATAGTTTTGGGGAGCTGTCCATCACCAGAAATGGAGCACCAAGCATGTGCTTTGTGTGCTTTGTTGATAAATTAATCAGTTACTTTAAAAAATTAACAGTAACTTCAGTTTCAGGTTAAATCCACAAAACAGATCCATTTTGACATCCCTGTGATATCTGGCACCCAGCCTCCTGCAACCGTGTGCAGAAGCTGCTTAAGAAAATGGAATATCCTCAAGAAAATCTAGAAGTCCGTCTTCTGCTTAAGCTTAATTGAATCTGTGCTTTTGTTCCCCTTCACAACAGAAGTGACACTTCTCCTGCCTCCAAAGCATGGTGTGCTTTTTTCATTAATTCCTGCTGCACTTAGCAACTCCACATTATTTTCCCCCCTGGTGAAAAAGTTCAAGAGAATCCAGATGGGATCAAGCTACAACGAGACCAGAAATGTCTTGACAATGAATAGAGGAGCACTGATTTCCAGGTGAGGAGCCTTCAGCAGCAGCTTTGCTGACATGAATTCTGATCTGTTAGCGACTATTCCTGGGGGGTGTAGCACCCACGGGCCATCCTGGATACTAGCTCTGGCCCTGGTGGTGGTGCAGTCTAGCAGCTGAGATATTGGAGGCTGGTGAGAGAAACCGCAGTCCATTTTTCTGCTCAAGTCTCTGATGTGGTAGCCTTGGATCAATGACCACCCCTTACCCCAAGTCCTGTAACCTAAAAGAAGATGGGTTGGAAGACTGAAGATTACTCAATCTTCTTTCTTCAAAAGAAGATTGAGTACATGACACCTTCTCTTAATATTTTTGGTAGGAGCACGGATTGCAGTCGTTGGGCTCATCTAATGTTTCAAGTTACTTATTAAATGTGAAAAGCCCTAAAAGGTTTCATGAATTAATATTAAAAAAACAATAAAAGCATTTCATTTAAAAAAATAAAATAAAATGCAATTAAATCAAGAAAGCTTAATTCCTTAAATCTTCAAATGCTTGCAGGCAGGAGCTGGGGGCAGAATTCAAGTTTAAGGCTTTTGGGAACCAGACACAATTGATTCTGAAACCGTACGCAGGACACTAAAACGGTGATGACCTGCAGGTTCTGCTCAGGTGTCAGGAATTTCAGGTTCCTTGAATGTCCCGTTTCTGCCACCCCTCCACGTTCAGCGCGGAACATGGAAAGTCAGGAAAGGCATTTAAGAAGGTAGCTTAGAGGCAAATTTCTGGAAGATTACAGAACTTTATTGGCAAAGCTTTGAGCAAAGCCATCTGGGCAGCTTCAGAGAGATTGATGCTCTTCAGATATTCTGTCCTCTTCATCTTTGGCCTGCACCAGCTACACCCACAGCATTTGTTTTGTGAACAGTTACGACATTTCAGCCTGGTCCTGTATTTTGCTTTGCTCTCATATCTAGCCTCCTGTGCAAGTGAATAATTGAATCACTGACAGCAACACAAAGCAGCTTTGAAGGCTGAGTTGTTGACCAATGTGGAAGTTCACATCCGTCAACTATGTTTAGCGCAGCTGGGAAACACATTGGCAGATGTGAATATTAGTGGGGGTGGAAACTGGAACCTTGTGTTCCCTTTTGTATAAAGTGATTTCACCTTCTCTTGTGTTGCTAAACTAACAGAATGCCAGCCAAAGGAACTATTATGGGAACATAAACATATTTATTGTGCACACTTTTCTCTCCACCCAGACATACGGTGGAGAGAAAAGTGTATATAATAAATATGTTTACTTTAAATGAAGACATGCACCCTTCATTTGGCCAACATTTAAAAATGGTCCACATAACTTACATAGTGTAATGCAACTTTTGCCAGATGATCCCCTCCAGATGTTTAATGTTACAGCTCCCATCATCCCTGGCCAGCCTCATTTTATATCATTTGCTTTGTGATATGTGTAACCATCATAAATTCCATCATAAATTGCATAACGCCAACCTAAAACAAGGGACATAAATTGATGCAGACTACAGAAGTAGCCACAATGACTTTTAGTGGCTGCCTGCGAGATTAGGGATGGGGGTGTCAAAATCAGTAAGGAGGCAGATTTGAATGTGAGATCAATGGCAACGCACATAACCAAGGAGCAGAACGTGCAATCACAGTGCTTGGCCTGCCATCCTGCTGACTTTGACACACAGCCTCCTGCAGATGATGTTGCGTATTTCTATATTTAACAGACGTTCCAGAACAGCAGACTTCCCTCCAGTGGGAAATTTTTATGGGAAAATGAGTTATTTTCCATACTTGTGTGATGCAAGCAGGCGAGCAAAGGTGTCAATGCTGAAGAAAGCTTAAGGTGGTGGTAGATCCATTTGAGTGGGGCACTGTGGCAGTTAAGATGCTGGGCTTGTCAGCCGGAAGGTGGACAACCCAAGTTCGAAACCCAGGCACCATATAACAGGGTGAGCTCCCGTTATTCGCCCCAACTCCTCCCAGTCTAGGAGTCTGAAAGCATGCAAAATACAAAGAGATAAATCTTGTCCAAAATTGCATTTTGTGCGCCTCAGCTTATAGTCATGCTGGCCACATGACCACAGAACTGTCTTTGGACAGCATTGGCGCTTCAGCTATCAAACGGAGATCAGCACTGTCCCCTAGAGTTGGACAAGACTCAACCTTTTGATCCATTTGATGGACTTAGGGTTATCACTGGAATGTCCTTGGAAGAGCAACATTTTGTCATAAGCAGCAGGTGGAGAGAATTTGCCCATGCATGAGAAATTTAGGTCCAGTTCCTGAAAGAATTAACAAAGTCATTATTTTACTTATCGTCACCATCTCTCTCGGCCCATGCAGAATGAGGTTATTTGAGCCTCAGAAGAGACTTCCCTAATTTGTTACATTCATTTATCTTGGCTCAAATTAGGTGAGGGAGAGAATAACAGTTTGAAAGATTAGTAGGCAGGAGAAAATGATCTTCTAGATTGCCTTGAGCATTGATCTTGCCTGGGACCTCTGCTGCGTTGCTGGGAATAACGGAAGCTGAGATCAGGCAGCAGGATTCAGAAAGGCTATTCTGGGGAATAAACAGATTACTAATTTTACATTCACCCACTTTTCCAGTGAAAACTTGGAAACGGCTTGTGACTGCTGAATGTTTATTTAATCCCTGTTTCTTCTTGGAAGATTGCAAGAGGAATTTTCCAAATTAAAATGACTTGTGTGCCATCTGTTCTTTCAAGAGAAAATTGGATGTCTCTCCGCCGTAAATAAAAGAATACTTTCTTCTTGCAAATACTCAGGCAAGAATGAAGATGTCAGATGAGAATAACATGACTGTCTTTGTTTGCAGGGCTGGGTTTGGCTTGGAAAGCCTAAAGAAAGAAAATACTTTCCACCCAGAGACAAGGAACACACAATAAAACCCATTTAATTTGAAGTAAAAAATCAGCAAAGTTACAGCACTTCAGGAAAAGGAAAACAAGTGTTGTGGATAAAGTATCACAGATCTTTATCAACTTCTGGAGGTAAAGTCTTTATGCCAAAGGAAGCAGATTCTTATTTTCATTGTCTTTTAAAAAATTGATCAAAATCAATCTTCTTTTCTTTCTTTCCTTCCTTCCTTCCTTCCTTCCTTCCTTCCTTCCTTCCTTCCTTCCTTCCTTCCTCTCTCCTCTCTCTTTTCCTTCCTTCCTTCCATCATTGCAAGGCACCTGAACTGGATTTACATAATTGTTCTAAATGTCTTGAGAACTGCTGGTTCTCAGCCACCGAAAGTTAGCACGCAAACAGATTTACTGGTGGATCTTCATGATTTATCGACTCCACCTTATAAAAGAAACCTACCTGGCTTATTAAGCATAAATCACGGACCTAAACTGGAAGATATCCAGTTGAACACATGCTTTAAGATTTTTACGTTGAGATTTTTTTGCTTTGTTTTGGACCACAATATGAAAAGAAAAAAAATATTTAAAAGATGGTAAACTCAAAGGTAACATCAAGGTGATAATACTGGCAAAAGTAAAATCTCAGCAGTGATAATCCTGTCTTTTTAGGAGGGGTTGCCTAGAATTCATGTTGTAGTTTAAATGCTTCTAGGAGCCATGTTTTTCTGCGCATCAAAGTGTAATCCAAGATTATAGTTTGAGAATGATTGTGAAGGGTTTCAGCACTGCAGTTAAACTACAATGGGCAGACTTCTGTGGAGAGAAATCTTGGTCAGTATAATAGACCAAGTCTATCTTAATTTCATCATGAGAATGAGCTGGACTAACATCATATGTACATTTGTAGTTGTTGAGGAAAGCCTACTGTATTACTATAATGTATCGCTCAATAAACAGTTAAATATCTTTTCCTAGACCAAATCAAGCTCTAAATAATACTTGGGACTTCTAGAATCTCTAGGATTTGTTGAGCAAAGGAGCTGAAGAGAAACAGCTTGGTAAAAATGGATCTAAACCATCTGTCCGTGGTTGCCTTCAAGAAAGGACTCCTACTTTCACTGGTCTCCAGAATGTGTTCTTCAAAGGTGGGTTCCAATTTAGCTATCATAAAAACTGATACCTATGAAAAGCTAAAGTTTCCTTCAGGTCAAATTTTACTCTGAGTGGTATCCTGGATTTGTCCATCAAGCAATCTTGGCAGCAGTGTGGAAAAGATTGGCTGTTGCCTTCTTCCAGGAGATTCTTTTTCTTCCCACTCCTCACACCGAGCCAGGCATAAGTGCTAGAGACAATCATTGTGAATACATAAACATTCATCTCTTTCCAGCTTATTAAGCCATAATCTAGCATCTCCCTCTCCCTCTTATCAGATTTGGCTGTTCCGAAACTTCTTGCAGATCCCCCAAGACTTTTTATTGTAAGCAGATGTTGTGTTTGCTCAATCATCTTCTACAACAAAGTAATCTGTCCTGAAAAAATATATGCTGTCAACAAATATTCTCCCAGGGTTACTTGTTTTGGGAAGTCATTTTAAGCAGTGTAAAGCACATCATCCGCAGAATTCCCCAGGGGAATGCTTCCTGCTCTTTCCTCTCAGACTCCCTCCAGCCATGAATCCTTTGCTTCATCTGATGCTAAGTGTAAAGAAGGTGTTTTGGATTACTCCTCTCAACAGCTTTAACTGTCATGGCTGATGGGACATCTAGTCCAAAAGTTATAGAAGGAGGCAAATGAATACCTCCCAGAGAACTGTTGTCAGAGAAATAGATGTGATTCCTCTTTCTGCATTAAAACAAATGTCTGTCTGAGCTTTCGGAATCGCAGAATCGCAGAATTGGAAGACCTCTGAGGCCATCATACCCACCATCACCATCAGCAACAGCACCACCCTGCTCAGTGCAGGAATCCTGACTAAAGCAGGACCCCCCAATCTCTGCTTGAACACACCCAATGAAGAGAAACCCTCCATTCAGGGATTTCTTCAAGGAGGGAGTCAAAAATGTCAAGAAGGTAGCCACGGCTCTGAAACAAAGCCCCACCGTTTTGTATGTGCATCAGAAAAGTCAGGATGGTGGCCACAGCCATGAGATTCTGCCCTTCTTTTACACATCTTGCAACACACACTTAAAAAAAATTAACTGCATAGTTTTGACGACCATGTTGTCTTTTATTAATTTCTCCTACTGATAACCCTGCCTCCCTTTCTCAAAGTCATTGTTTCAGCCAGTGAACAACATTCCTAACATTCAACTAAAATCCATCTTCCTGTAATTTAAGCTTTTCTTCCATGCTGTGGAAGAAAAAAGAGGACTTGTTTTTAGTTTTCTCTGTTTTAGGTTTGCAATGTGCACTTTCCTTCCTGTTGAGGTTTCCTTGGTTGGGAATTATGGGAGCTGTAATCCAATGCCTTTGAAGGCCACCAGCTAAGGATGGATTATCTATGTTGCCAGCTATCTACTGGGAGAAAGAGGGGAGTCAAAAATCTGAAAGCTTTTCTAGTCTGAATTTGAATAGCCTCTTTTCTAGCCTATTTAATATAGATGATGATGATCTAAGGATTTTTTTTTTGGTGATGTGGGGAAGGCATATTGATTGCTGATTTCATTACTTTAAAAACAACCCCACATTATTTATCTGTAAATTTTTAAATACAGTCCTTCTTTCCAAGGACTGAACTCACTAAGCAGGGCTGGATTAATAAGTAAGTTATAAGTAAGTTATAAGTTATATGGTAAGTTATATAGGACTCTACTTCAAGAGTTTCTTAGTGAAAAATGTTGCTGCCAAGGCAAACAGAGCAATCAAAAATAGAAACTGCAGAAAGGAAGCTTTTAACTAAATTTACAGGGAAATGCAACAGGTAGAGCAGCTGACAAGAACTCCTCAGCCGGGCGGCTCATTTTGACTGAATGGTAAATTCCATTTTTAAAATATCGGTGACGAAAATTGTAGTTTTTTTTTTTGTACGAACAGGAAGAACTGAGGAGTTCATTTAATTTGAAATAAATGGATTCAGTTTGGAGAGCTGACGCGATTAGGAGTTTCAACGGAACTTCTTTGGGACTTGACTATTGTTAGCTCCCGAGAGTCC
>JANHZU010000356.1:0-14796 GCA_032468055.1 Acrochordus granulatus
TACTGGAGTGGGTTGCCATTTCCTTCTTCAGTGGAGTCCTGTAACCCATTTTTCACTAGATGTCCAGGAACCCCAAGAACATCTAGCAAGTTCCTTGTTAACCCGGGCGACGACCGAGCCGGTATGGATTTCTGTAAGTTACATCTCATATTATTATGGGAGGGAGACACTCTTTGTCTGGCTCCTCTGATGAGATCTGTCCAGTATGGTTGAGTCTCTGGAGTAATTCTCATCTTCTTTGGAGTACACAAGCCCCCCACCCACAGCAAGGTGGTGCCTCACTGGGAGGACTTTACAGGTACTCTTTGATTTATAACCATCCATTTAGTGACCATTCCAAGTTACAACAGCACTGAAAAAAGTGACTTCCGACTACAGTCCTCACACTTACAATCATTGCAGTATCCCCATGGTCACATGCCAGTGGTCATGTTGTTACAATTTACATTCATGTGATCCCCATTTGTGATCTTCCCAGCTGGCTTCCTACAAACAAAGTCATTGGGGGAAGCCAGATTTGCTTAATAGCCATATTAAAAACTGTGGCAAAAAAGGTAATAAAATCAGGCTCGACTCACGTAACAATCACCTTGCTTTCTAGCAAAAAATCTAGTCCCGATTGTGGTCATAAATTGAGGACTACCGTACTTTGAAAACAGTGCACGACATGTTATTGCAATTGGAGAGCAAATGTAATATTTAAACCAAATGAGATGGTTCCTTTAGCCATTAGAAACTATTAACCTCTCCTTTCTCCCAAGCTAGTATAGATAGTCCTCACTTGGCGATTACTTCATTTAGTGACTGTTGGAAATATGACAGTGCTAAAAAAACAACATAGCAATCAGTCTTCACATTTATGACTTTTGCGGTGTCTCTCCGCTCTTATTTTAATTTGCTTATTTACCCAGACCAAGATGTCCTCATAGAGAGAGAAAGAACCCCAGTTCAGCTGAAGGAAGGAGCAAGAAGCAAAGGAAACCCAAAATAAAACTGTAAGCACAGTCACAGTGATGTGATTTTCATTTAGCAACTGCTTCACTTAACAAACAAATGCTGGTCCCAGTTGTGGAAGCCAGATAAGGACTACCTGAATTTTTGACTACTCTTCATCTGTCAACTTCTTCCTCCTCCTCCTCTGTTCCTTCTCCTTCTCCTGGATGTATCTTTCATGGATACACATACACCTTCTATCTCTTTATCTCCCTTCTCTTTGCTCACCCAGGCTGAGAATGCCTAGCAGATGCATGGCCTGGATTTCAGTGATGTTCTACCTTGATCTTCCACCAACCTCTCAGCAGGTCCTGTTCTCTGGAACAGTATCCATCACACACATAGTGTACATCTGGAGGTCAAGAGGACTCTTGTCCTGCCATTGTTCCAGAAGACCTTGGAAATTTGGCTTTGCTCCCAAGCCTGGGGCTATTAAGTCCTGTTGATTTTCTTTTTCTGCTACATTGCATTTATATTCACTGGATGTACATGTTTTTTCTTCCTTTTCATTTTATTATTTCCTTCTTTTTAAAATGTAAACTGCTTAGAGTCATCCAGGCATTGGGCCACCTCCAAATCTAATAAATAAACAAATGCATTCATGCCTCTGGGTCTTCTTGTCCTTCAGCTCAGGTAGAAAATCATAGGCAGCTCTGAAAACACAAAGGTGGATTGTAGAAAGTTAAGCAGAAAACTGACTGTTCATCAACATTGTTTACCACAATATTCTAAGCTGAGAATAGCCATGTTATGTTCTTCTGTGTATCTGGACATTTTTAGAAGATGCAGATCCTGGAAATATGGACTTTGCAACTGCAATGGGCCAGGATGAGATTCAACAAAATGGCTTGCCATTTCAAAGGCTATGTTTGAAAAAAAAATTTCAAACAGGCAGTTTCACCTACAGTTTACAAATAATGTCATTCATTCATTCAATTTATATGCCGCCCACTTGCTACAAGTGATTCAGGGTGGCTCACAGTTAAAAATCATAAAAACAAACATTAAAACAATTAAAACCCCCAATCCGAATCCCAGAAGGTAACAGAAGGGTTCAATGGTGAGATGGTAGGGGAAAGGGAAACTACTGTGATGGTGGAGAACCTTAATCCACCAACCACCTCTAAACAAACACCCCCCCCCTCAGGCCCCCAGACAAGTCCACATAGCCAAGTCTTCAGGGCTTTGCAGAAGGCCAGAAGGAAGGGGGATGACCTCATCTCAGGGGGCAAGGTGTTCCAAGAGTGGGCGCTACAACCGAGAAGACCCTTGTCCTGGATTCCACCAGCCAGACCTAGAGGGCATTGTAGTAATCCAAACAGGAGATGACTAGGGCCTGAGTGACTGAGCGCAGGGACTCCCAATCCAGGTAAGGGTGCAACTGGTGCACAATCCACAGCTATGCAAAGGCCCCCCCTCGCCATGGCTGCCACTTGCTCCTCGAGCAGGAGCCATGAGTCTAGTAGAACCCCCAGATTGCTCATCACCTCTGAATGGGGCAGTGCCACCCCATCCAGAACCAAAGATGATAAACCCCCAGATCCAGAAGTCTCGTATAACCATAGCCATGCAGTCTTGCCAGGGTTCAGTTGCAGCCTGTTGTTCCCATACACTATCTCCAGGTACCGCGAGAGGGAAGCCACAGCAACATTCAAGTCACCCAGGATGGAGATGTAAAGCTGTGTATCATCAGCATGTTGATGGTATCTTGTCCCATGTGATGGATGATCTCATCCAGCAGCTTCATGGAGATGTTAAATAGGAGTGGAGAGAGTTCCAAACCCTGCGGCACCCCACAAAGGAGTGGCTGAGGGCTGGACCTCTCATTCCCAATCCACTCCATTTGGGACCAGCCTTGAAGGAAGGAGTCAAACCAGTGCAGTACATGACACCCAGCCCCAACTCTTGCAGCCAGCCCAAAAGGATACCATGGTCAATGGCATTGTAAGCCGCCGAAAGATCAAATAGAGCAAGGATGGATGCACTGCCCCAATTCCGCTCCCACCAGAGATCATCCATAAGCATGACCAATGCTATTTCTGCATTTCTATTATTGTCCCATAATCGAGCCTGAAACCTAGGTAATCTGCTTCTTCCAGGATCCTCTGCAGTAGCCAAGCAACCACCTTTTCTGGATGGAAATCGTCGAGATCAAGACATGTTTTTTTCAACAAGGAGCAAACCAGGGCTTCCTGAAAGGGACTCAGGACCGTCCCCTCCTGCAGCAAATAATCACTGCCTGATCCTACCTGGCCGTCCCTGACCTGGTGACTTTCACCAACCAGGAAGGGCACAGATCTAATTGGCAAGTAGTCACCCTGGCAGCCTCAAGGATCCTGTCTACCTCCTCAGGGTCAACCAGCTCAAACCGATCCCAGATAACCATGCCCCTGGCATCTCTATTGGACTTGCTTCATGTCCGGAGTCCAACTATGAGCATATTCGAGTGACTTTATACGCCAGGTGTTCAGCAAATTCCTCCGCTCGGGTGATTTTAAATAGGGCCATCAGGTGACACTCTGTGGATGCAATAAAAGCAGAGAAGTAACATTATTAGACATTATAGAAGTCGTCCTTGATGTATGACCAGTCATTTAATGACCATTCACAGTTACGATGGAGTTTAAAAAAGCTACTTATGACCTGTCCTCAAATTTATGATTGTCACTCCCACCCCACAGTCATGTGATTTCATTTCAGGCACTTGGCAACTGGTTTGCATTTACAACTGGTTGCACATTTTGCAGTCATATGACTGCGTTTGCAAAAATGTAAAAACCGTCCATTTGGGAAAACGGTTTTGCTTAACAAATGTGATTTGCTAAACAAATGCAGTGACTCGCTTTACAACTATTGTAAAAATGGTTGTAAAATTGAGTCTGGTCAAGTGGTGCCTTGACTTATGACCTCAACAACTTACAATCAAAATTCTGGATCTATTGTGGTCATAGGATGAGGACTGCCTGTACTACCTGTACTGGGAACTTTTTCTCTAGGGTGATTACCAAGTCTGGGAAAGTGAATTTCATTAGAATTTTGACTGAGACAGAGTTTAAATCTTACCATCACAGGAGCTGCCTAAATAAAAATCATGTTGTTGAACATGTAGTTATTGTTGACATGATTTCTAATGATAAATGCAGTTTTGGCTTAATCAGATCAGATCCAAAATGCATCTGGTATTTGCAGTATATCCTAGATATCTTCTTTTCAGAAAACACAGCTGGTACAAGCATTTATTTAGTCATTCAGGGTTTTTTTTTTCGACCCGTGGATTTGTGTTGCTATAGACACAGCCCAGGGCTTTCAAATGCAGCTTTTACTTTACATTTAACATGGTAAATTAATTGCCATGATTGTTGTGCACATTACTAGCTCCAGTCTGTAAAAAAGAAAAGAAAAAAGAAAAACAAGAACTTTAAAAACCAATTCTGACTTGTGCGGTAACACACATCTAAATTCTTAGCTCCTTCTTTTCTTTACATTGCGGTGTTTTGTTTTCTCCTCTAAAAACGGTTTTGCTGTGTGCTTTGCCCCTCACCCAGACCAAGTGTTCCTCGGACAAGGGTAACTTTCTGACCAGCTGTAACCTTTCAAAACACTTTCAGAGGTCATGGGAATGTAACTTTCAAGTTGCTTGAAGGCTTGTTGTCAGTAGGTATTAGGGACTCCCCCAAAGAGATCCATTGAATCACATTTGTACCAGCTGGACACACTCACCAGATTTTTGCATCAGTGTGATGTGATCCTTTCTAAAAAAAAGATTAAAATCTTGACCTCACCTATCTTGAGCGGGCTAGAGAATGGAAAGAAACGCCAATTTGGAGTTGGGGTGAATTTCCAAATGTAAAATTATTGTATCATAAAGTATTTAGAACATCGCAGGGTTATAAGAAACGTGCAATAACGATGGAAGAGGGTGAGCAGTGAAATGCTACATTGTGGGAGATTTAACTACAAAAATTACAATTTATTCTAAGCAAAGTGAGCTTCTATCCTGGATTAGCCTGTATTTTTCACAAGGTCATGGAGCTTTCAGTTGTTCCATTCCAGCTTTCTCAGTGGCTCAGTTTGGATGGTTTAGAAAGAAACAGAAAAGAACCACAAGATTTGGTGCTGTATTTTCTGCTCTCTTTTTAATTATTTTTGTTTAGACACACAGGATCAGCAAAACCTTGAAAATAAAATTAAAAACCAGCTTAAGAACATAAATGTTTAAAGAATAAAACAGAAACTGATGACATCATTTGGGAGTAAATGTAGTCTTACAAGTTTAAGGAAAGTTAGAAAATGTTAAACACCTATATTCAATATTTCTACCCAAGGAAACATTTTTGAGGAAGGGAGGGTGTATTAGGTATTACTATATAGCTAAAAATGGAGAGCAAACGTGAGCATATTTAACCAAATTTGTTCAAGTTTCTCTGTTGCTATACTCAGTTTCAGCCATTATTATTTTCCCCTCTTTTAAATACCATTGATCCAAAGAAAGAGGAATTTTAGTTTCTTAATGTTTTACTATTACTAAAATCTGACAGCTAATAACTTGCATGGGATTCATTTCTTCTGCTGCACCATTTTATATAGCCTACCAAAGTAGGCAATGAGGTGATTTATTAGATTCCTAGGGTTGGAAATAACCCTTGAGGTCATCAAGACCGATCGCTTGCTGGGTGCAAAAATCCAATTCAAATGTTCCTAGAAATGGCTGTCTGATGTTGGCTTGCACCCATTCCAAAAAAGGAGAATTCATCACTGTTCTGAGTCACTGATTTCATTGTCATGCTGTTCTTCTTTTTAGGAACTATTTTGTTAAAAAATCTGGCTTCCTAACACTTTAATTTACAATTTAGGGACTTCACTCCAGAACATGGTCAAAACAGAAGAAATTACAACCATGTGAGCAAGGCCCTACTATATTGTTAGATGCGACATCCTTAAGCAACGGAGCTTCAATCCTAGTATTATAATTACCATATTGGACTTTTTTTACCATACCCTGAGGAAACACACACACACCACACCAATATAATGGATTTCTGTTTCCTAAATAAAGAATTTGTATTTTTGCTTATACATTTCATAACATTGTTTTCAGGTTATTTCTTTAACTGACCAAGATTGTTTGGTTGTTATTTCTGTCAGTTTAAAAACATAATCAGTGAATCACAGAATCATTAGGGACCTGGAGATCTTCTAATCCAGTATTTCTCAACCTTGACGACTTGGTTGTCAACTTTGGTTGGGGAATTCTGAGAGGTGAAGTCCACATATCTTAAAGTTGCCATGGTTGAGAAACACAGATCTAGTGCAGCCCCTTCAAGGGCAGGAATCCCCCTACCGAAAATGTCTGGTGATGGTGCCCCATAACTCCAGAAGGCAAACTGTTCTGTTGCCAAATACTTCTGTGAATTTGGATCTTGCCATGTTGGTTCTTTCCTTCCCTTTAGGCACTGTGGAGAACTATCCATATCATCATAACAGCAAGGCAAATCGCGTGAAAAGTATTTTGTGTATTTGTGTTGATTCTACATAGATTTTACTAGACTTTTCCAAGGAGGCAAAAGATAGTTTGTTCAAATTCCACAAACACACATTTTAGAGCTTAAAGATATCAGTTGGGTTCACATGACATGTTAAAGCAAAATTAATGTTGACTTACTGAGATGGGTTGAGCCTAGCTGTTGTAACTTATAAACCCTGATTTATGGATTAATGTATCGTATGACATCTCATTGGGATTTATTCAATTAACCATGATTCAGCAAACCATGGCTTAGCCCTATTCATAAACTCAGTCAGAAGCTGGAGTTGGATCATCCCTATAGAAATAGGCATAAACCTTTTGCCTGTGAGCTTAGCCCAATCTCTCTTGTTGCTCTTGAATTAAATGTTGAATTCCTCAAATCACTTTTTTTGTGTTCTTGCTTTCTTTTGAAGTTAAGTGTCACTTTCCAGTTGGATAGACCCAACTGTTGTGAGTGAAAGTTATCTTACTCCTCCCTCATGTTGCAAGAACAATTATTGAATCAACTGCCTTTTTACAAAGGTGATAGCAGACAAGTTTCAACCGCCTAATGCCTGGATAGATTGTGGGACAAATTCCAAAATCCTTGTCTGCCAGATAGAAATAATGACCTTCAGCAGAGTAAAATATTTGCATTTTGGAAACAGGATAATACGGCAGCTTTCAAAACTAAATCTCAGAAGTTAAAATATTAAAGATAGATGGTTTGACTTCCTTTCAGGCTCTTTAAATTCTAAAAAATCCTGCCTTGTTTCGTTTAAAAAATATGCTAGGGCCATTAAAGAGATGTATTTGTTCAGCAACCTGAGGGCATTTTGTTTTTTCTCTGATTCTATTTACTATTGACAACAACGAACAAAACAGATTATTCCTACCAGCTCTTTCAAAATATCTGTGAAAAAAACCTTCAAGGGTTGTCTGACCATTGTATTAACGGATATGACAACAGATAGAAAACTAATGTAACCATGGCAGTTGCTCAAGTTTTCTTTACTGCAAAAGGCTCATAAAAGTTAGATTTTCTTTATTAAAATTTTTAAAGCATCCAGTAGCTGAAACTCTCTGAGCAGTTTACCATAAAACTCATTTAAAGAATAGAATTTGAATAAAACTATTTACAATAAAATAAATAATATTTAACATGAAAATACCATGTAAGTAAGAGGAATAAGGCGGTCGCTCAAAAGCAAAAATAATATCACGCAATTAAAAAACTTGAGAAATCAGAGAGGTCTTTTTCACTTGGTGCCAAAATGATGCCAATGTGGGCTCGCCAGAGCAAACCCTCTCTGGTTAACGGTAGACCATTTCCTTTCTGAATTTAAAATATTAATGACTGCCTTTTGAAG
The DNA here is from genome assembly GCA_032468055.1 of Acrochordus granulatus. NCBI lineage: Eukaryota > Metazoa > Chordata > Lepidosauria > Squamata > Acrochordidae > Acrochordus > Acrochordus granulatus. The sequence goes on from JANHZU010000356.1 coordinate 7,870, forward strand.
ATGTGGGTAGGGCTGTGTGAATATTGCGCTTTTAATTCAGATTCATGGTCATGTATTTAACATAAGTAGTTTTTTTTCTGAAGCAGCTGCTTGAGTGCATCAGCAAAGACGTGGTTGATGGAGGTAGGAATAATCACAAGAGTCAGAAAATTTAACTAATTAGCTTCTAGGAGCAGCATGAAGAGTCCTGCCAAACAGACTCATTAGTTCCTCATTAGCATTCTCGCTCATTATGATGAATAAAGCACACCAGAGGCTGGAACAGGCTTTATCTTAAGCAATCGGGCAAAAAAGAATCACCAACTCAGATTTCAGTTATATCTGGATACCCAACCAGCATTTAGCAGACAATGTTAGTGAATGCAGTGTTGATTGGGACATGTGTTGGGAGATTGTGAAGATCAGGATTTATTCTCCCCATCTTTGGAAGTGGAGATCCAAAGGCTGAAGTTCTGTTCTGCCCCATCCAGGTGAGAAGTTTAATTTTGCCGAGTTATAATTTCTCAGTATCCATTCTTGTTGGTGATGCTGGAATGGTTTTTCAGCCACATCTGGAGGACGATGGGTTGCCTATCCTTTAAACCAAGTGGTTACAAAGAACAGCAATCAAATGTACACTTTGGGTTATGAATTTTTCATTTTGCAGAAGGCATGCAAAGTCACAGCTGGTTTTAGATTCGAGGACGGTGTGGAAGCACACCCAGAAATAGGGAGAAGGTGATTGCGATGATCTCTTGTTTCTCAGAAATGCTATTGATCAGGACTGACAGTCACGGAGTCACTTAAGCTGCTGCAGATCCTCTGGGATTAAAATCTTAACTTCTGCTTCACAGGAAGGAGGGGAAAAAAGGGAAAATGGGAAGAGAAGAGCCAGTGTTTTGATTGTTTGTGTTATTATCCAGTGCTAAAGAAGAAGCAGGAGGAGGAAGAGGAGGAGGAGGAAGAGAAGCTCTTGCCGATATTGTCCCTGCTCAGTTTTACTGGGCTGCTGGCGAGGGGAAGCTGTAAAGCCATCAAGGTAGCACTTCCCTTAGAGGACCTGACACAAGGAATTTCTTTGCCCCTGTGTGTGGGTCATGTGTTCCTTCTAAGATGAAGTAGAACTACATCATCTTCCTTGATGCCTCCCTTCGTCCCCAAAAAACATCAGTTTCACGGTGATTTCAATATCTCCCTGGAAGTGGAAATAAATCAGCTCACTTCTCCTATCCTGACACTGGGGAAGAGAGAAATTCAGAGATGCTTTCACACAGTTGCTGTGGAGGGGCCTATAACCCAAGGTAACTTTGAGTCCAGGAGAACTTATGATGAAACAACGGTGTATTTTTTTGTAAAAATGTCGATCTTTTTCCTTCAGATCGATTTCTGTTTTTAATAAAAGTTTTTATTGTTTTTGCTTCTACTACTACTACTTCTACTACACAAAACATAAAAACTAAAAAAATTACAAAGAAAAAATATATAATACAAACAATCTGATTTCGGTATTGACCATCTGGTGATGTCCATGTGTAGTCGCCTCTTGGGTTGTTGGAAAAGCGTATTTGTTATGATCAGCTTGTTCTCTTGACAAAATTCCGTTAATCTCTGTCCTGCTTCATTTTGTACTCCAAGGCCAATTTTGCCTGTAATTCCTGTCAACTTTTTGCCCCCTACTTTAGCATTCACATATTTACCCATGCGAGTAATTAGATGTCAGAAATGACTTTAGACAGAAAAGAAAAATAGAAAGGAACAATGCGCTGAACATATAGATAAGTAACGATTTTTTTAAAAAAGCATACTGGAATCTAGTTTTAAAAAGCAAGAACTTAATATGAAATATAAGAATAATGGTGGAGAAAAGGACAATATTTATATGAAAATTCCCAAAGTCACATGATTGACATTCAGTTACTTTGCAACTTGACAAGTATTTACAACCATCCTGTGGCTACATGATTGCAATTTGCATGCTTCACAGCTGGTTTCTAACAAGCGAAGTCAATGGAGAAGCCAGCAGTAAAATCACAAATCCTGGTCATACGATGTCATGCTTAATGACTTCAGGTTATTTACTTAAGAACCATAATGGAAGTTATATTATACTTCAGGTCCAGTTACATTGTTTACTGTTTGCAATTACATTGCTTAATAACCATGTTGCTTAGAACAGAGATGCTGGTCACAATTCTGGTTGTTAAGTAAAGACTACCTATATAGAATTAAGATGGCTTGAATTTAAAGAAAGAGGCAGTGCTTCTAGGAAACACATGATCACATTTCAGAAATACCAGTGAGATCTTTTCCAAACATATCCCTTAAAAATTGACACTTTCAAAAATAAATATTTCCAGAAAGTGTAAACATACAGAGAAGTCGATTGGGATGGCTTGATCGAAGTAGATCCACAATCTCCAGAGCTGTGAGGTAATTTAGGTGAGGATGGAAGAGATGAATCTGTGACTTCTTCTATGTCAGAATGGGAGGAAGGAGGTTTTGCAGACTTCTTCTTCCCAAAAGCTTGTTTGAATGAACTCCTTAGCTAGGAGAAAAGAAAGGAGCATCAATAGATGAGGATTATCTTTGATGATTTATCTCTCCATATTTGACAGAGCACAAATATTTCTTTTTATATGAAAAGTTAGTTTGCAGAGGCCAATCTAGCTATTATCTGAGGTAAGTATATAGACAAAGCAGGACATTAACATGTGCAATACAGTATCTTTAAGAACATGATAGGGTGCTTTTTAAAATTAACTGAGGACTGTGTTATAGGAAATCTACACAATCAACTCTATTGATAAACAGATACTTATTGAAAACCCCACACATCCTGTGAAATGCCTTCTTTCAGGCATTCACTTTAAGATGATCGGTCTTAAATAAGTACATTTTTTCCCACAGGCTTATAAGGTACATTGAATTCCAGTCAGTATGATATTGTGCACTGTTTTAGGGAAGAGGCTTTTTCTCCCAGAAATATTAGATTTTATTCCTTCCACAGTAGCACTGATCAGAAATAAGCATATTGAAGCTGCAGTATGTTTGCTTTTCCACTGACAAGAAGCTGAAAGGGTTGGGAAAGAGAAGACATTTGCTGACGTTCTTTTAAAGGAGGAAGTTCATGTATGCAAGCATGGCCTTTATTGTCTAGAAGCTCTTAACCATTATTGAAAGGTTCAGAATAGCCAAACAGCCATTTATTTCAGCAGTTGAGATGGCAAAAGCTAGGTTTGTAATAAGCACTGTATTCTGAGCTGTCAAAAGCTTCTTATAAGCAAATAAGTTTCTCAAACCAAAGGGAAAAAAATATAGTTCCCAGATAGTTGTTTTATTTCCTGAATGACTCTTCAATTAAATATTGGAATATTTTATTTCATAAAAAAATCAGTTCAAGAACAGAGATCAGATCAATTTCTAACTTCTGTTGGCAAAAATATCAGCTCATTTTGTATGTTTTTCTCTTGATACACACTTTGTATGCAACTTTCATTAGTACCTGCACTTTTATGATAATATATGCTAATATCCACCTTTTCATATGCAGTTTTTCGGAATGTGTGTATTTTGGCAGACATTTTGTTTGTAGAACTGCATTGCATTATTTGAAAAAGGGCCAAAATAGAGGAAAAAATTGCATTCCAGTTGGCATATTGCTTTGGAAAGCACAAATCTGATTGGTTTATATGAAGATGAATCAACTTTCCCTTCCATCCCTGTTCAAGAACTGGGAGGTGAAGAACTGATTAACCATTATCCAGCATTTATTTTCTCTGTTTTATGTTTTCTTATAAGAAAGAAATGGATTTTGGCGATACTTCCCCTTTCCAGATTTCAAAGTTGGAGGTAAAATGAAGAGAAAAACTAAGGAGACATAAAGAATAGTATTTCAGAAGGGTACAAAAGCCTACTGCCAAAATGAATAGCAATCATGCCAAGATAGAGTTGTCTGAGATACATGCCAAATTTCCAGGGTTTTATATTCACCTCACTTCCTCTAGAGTTCACCTTGCAGAAACATGAAAGAGTGTGCAATTACATATCAAGGGAATGACGTTGGAATCAGTATTTTTAAAAAATATTACCTGTATAATAAACATGTTTTAAACAGTAAAGGTATTTTCCTATTCTTTTTTTAGTAAAGTTCAAAATCTTATAGTATATGTCTCAGTTCAAGACATTTATCTTTCTTTAAATTTTCAAGATTTTTACTCCATTTGTTTCCTGGAACAATAAACTATCAAGGGTATATACAGAGAGTGGGTAACAAAAGATAGCAACTGCAAGAATGCAATAAAAGTTATGCCTGTTTTTTATGTGTGACTTATATAAAAAAGGTCTAAACTTCAATAGCACCTTTGTGTGGCCATCTTAATTTTTTCAGTTAACATATTTTACAAAGTGAACACAAATATATGCAGCTCTGAAGTCTGTTACGATGTAATAATCTGCATTTACTTGATACCTCAACAATAGATCAAGGTACAAAAATTATTTACTATAGCATCATCAACACCTACTTTACAAAGGTGATTTACATCACCTTTTCATTTTCATTTTTATGAAGTAAAAATTATTCAAAAGGACAGGCAATTAATTTACTTCTATAGAGTACTTACCCAATTTTTCTTTTTCTTTTTCTTAGAGTCAGCATCATTACTGCTACCCATGCTTGAATGGCTTGTACCACTATTGATGCTGGCAACACTTTCAGAGGAATGTTGTCGCCTTATTCGCAAATCTGTAACTTAAAGAGAAAAGGAACACTATGGACATATGTAACTCCTTTTCTAGTATTTCAAATATTACCCCACATTCTCCTATATCCTCAATTCAGTCTATAATTGCAACTGTTTAAGAAGGATGTAAAACAGAACATCTCCTGATTGTTCTTAAATGCTTTTTCTAAATCCAGAATGTAGTTTAAATTAATGGAACTATGCTTTCTTATGTTCTCTCCTCAGAAACTTCCTGCCATATGTATTGGAACATCATGTACAATGGCTTACAGATTGCAGGGGATACTTAATACAAATTGTTCTTCTGCAAGGAGAAACCAAGAATTGAAGTCAATATACATAACTCAGCCAATGTTTTAAACTAAAGAAATTGTATACTTCACATTCTGAGCTAAATGTGGTTTAAAAGGGCTTGAAGATATGACACATGCTAAAAGAAGCTAAAAGGTTTATGTGATAACCACGAGAATCAATCTAAAACACTTATATTATTTGCTAGAGGTGGTTTTAATATTATGGCCTTGGATTTTGCAGAAGCCTCACTGACCTAAAGAGGACTAGAAATGGAAAAAAAGCAGTAAAGAAGTAGCGATCTGATGGGTCCAAAGTGATTTGCCCCTGAAAGGCATCATGATCTTGGCTATGCCAATCTGTTGTTGGCATTGTTTATTTCATCTCCTAATCCCATTTAATGTAAACGGACAGAAAACTGAAAAATTAATCAGAACGGCCTTTCCATGTCTTGTTGGTTTCAGCTATGAAGGATTTTGATACCAAACTAATTGTGTCATGCTATTTTTCCAACCAGGATCACTTAGTAATTCGCAAAAGAAGCAAAATCTTTCGAAATCAATAAAGTTGAACTTTTTTAGATATGGAAACATTGCAAGTATAAATAATTTTCATTATGGAAGTATCTGAAAATATGGCTCAAATATTATTTAAAAAAATCATAAAACTGGTAATTTAGCAGTTCCCCAGAGAGCAGATGAACTCCCATAAAAATGGTCACAGAATTCCATACCTCTTGCAGAGTGGTCTGGGCCATTCAGAGCTCCTTGAATAGCAGCCTGAGCAGCAGAGTTCTGAGCTTTCAGCATTTCAATGGTTTCCCGTAGTTCTATGAGTTCTGATTCCTTTGGGAACAGGAGGAAAAGGTTCAAAATGTGTCACAGTAATTAGATTTTATCCTCTGGGGTAAAAACACACAAAATGGAATGAAATTAAAGTATATGTGAAAAATGTAAGTGAAACTAAGGAGCAAATTAGGTTTCATGCACACTTCTCAAGTCAGCTAGTAAAATGTCAACGTCCTAAGACTGGAAGGAATTCATCTCTAAAACCTGCTGCAAGTAGCAGATTTTAGAGAGGAAAATAGATACATTTAGACATATAGATATGCATGTAATATAGATATGCATTATATTTCACAACAGGGACAAAAGTGGCATGAAATTATTTAATAAGTTTAATGCATACTTGAAATTAAATGTGTTTCTAATATTACTATTTCCAGCTCTAATTTTATATACTGAAGATTAAAATCCTTTAAAACATTTATTGCTAATGAGATCGACATTTAAAAAAAAATGTGCAAACTCAGATATTTAAAAAAAGCTTATCAAGCTCAATATCAGTACAGTAGAACCTTTACTTAACACATCATTTGGGGAGAAGAAGAGTCTGTTAGCTCTATTAAATTACATCATGATAAATGACATAATTAAATTATGTCATTTGTTTAAATTTACATCATTTATGATAGTCTACAGTTGAGTCATTTGTTATTCTTTTTTTTCCAGGATTCTGATTGAAAGATCTACCAAATAAATAGTGACACAACACAAGAAAAAAAAGTTTTTTAATGTTTTATAGTTTTTCTTTTTGACAAAACACATATTCTTATGATGCTATTACTTTTGATTGCAGATTTATCCATACTTTTCCAAGTGAGACTCACTCAAGTCTGGTTTTATTACATTATATTTTTATTGTCCTGAATAATCTCTCATTTAAGGAAATCTTAAACTATTGAGAGTAAATGTATATATAGATTGCCAGTTTCACTGTTCTCCCTTTTTCATACAATGCAAATCTTTGGTATATAGCATTCTAAATGATCCCCCCAATGGGGCACCACCTTGCTGTGGTTGGGGGGCTTGTGTGCTCTGAAGAAGATGAGAGCTCTGCCAGAGGTTCAACCATA
>JANHZU010000357.1:0-10632 GCA_032468055.1 Acrochordus granulatus
TTGAGTTTCAAGCCAGCTTTTGCACTCTCCTCTTTCACCCTCATCAAGAGACTCTTTAGCTCCTCTTCACTTTCTGCTGTTAGAGTGGTATCGTCTGCATATCTGAGGTGGTTGATGTTTCTCCCGGCAATCTTAATTCCAGCTTGTGATTTATCCAGCCCTGCATTTCTCATGATGTACTCTGCATGTAAGTTAAATACTCAGGGTTGCAATATAAAAAATAGTTATATGCCTTTCCCAATTTTGAGTCAATCAGTTGTTCCATGTGTGGGTCTTGACCCACATAGAGGTTTCTCAGGAGACAGGTAAGGTGGTCTGGTACTCCCATCTCTTTAAGAATTTGCCACAGTTTGTTGTAATCCACACAATCGAAGGCTTCAGTGCAGCCAATGAAGCAGAAGTAGATGTTTTTCTGGAACTCCCTTGCTTTCTCCTTGATCCAGCAAATGTTGACCTCGAGTTCCTCTGCCTCTTTGAAACCCAGATTGTTCTTCTGGTAGTTCTTGGTTCGCATACTGCTGAAGACTGGCTTGTAGTATTTTGAGTATAACCTTGCCAGTGTGTGAAATGAGCATAATTGTACAGTAGTTTGAAGATTCTTTGGCATTGCCCTTCTTTGGTATTGGAATGCAAAAATTTTCTAATCCTGTGGCTATTGCTGACTTTTTCAAAGTCACCACGACAAGGCAGTGATCCACAAAGGGGCTGATACTGTGAGCTACAATTCTTAGAATGACCATTATTTTTATTTCTTAAATTTATATTTAATCTACTTTTTCTTAAGAAGCTTAAGGCAGCTCCTATAACATTTCCTCATTTAATTTCATCCCTCCAATAATTTTATGAAAGTATAGGCCAAAAGTCACCCATGAGCTTTTGTGACTGAGGATGGATTTGAACCTGTGTCTTGCCACTCCTAATTCAACACCTTAGTCACTGCAGCATTATATTGCATTATAGCCACTACATCATACAGCATTAACCTTTATGCTACAGCCACTTCACCATATCTTCCTGAGACTTCTCAATTAAGGCTATGGAGTGGTTTGGGCTCAAAGGCAAATTGTTACTTTTGAGTGCCCAGAGGCATAAACACAGCACATTCTTGCAGTTTCTTAAGTTGAGAAAAGCTGGAGCTTCTTTAGAGTTTGTGGATTCCTCCCACATTCTCCAAAACTCTTCTTGCTCTTCAAGTGCTACATGGCTTATTTTTTTATCTACAGTACATCAAGTGAAGAACATCCCTGAATGTTTTTATGTTTTTCTGACTGGATGAAAATTGCATGGAGAGAAAGCCTCCTCTATAGGCTATTAATATGTCACCAGAGTTTTCTCCACAAAACTTACTTGCAGAGGTTAGAAAAAGCAATAGCTGCCCTGCTTAAATACTTGTTTGTATTGCAGACCAGTCATGCTGTCTGCTTGTTCTTATAATGAAACTCACTCATTTGAGCTAAGGTGGAAAGAAGTATAAGATTGCATGGTCAAGGCCCAGGTAAGCCTTTTTTGGAGTGCCGAAATTACTGGCATTGCACCAAAGGCTGATGTCTGTAATGAGATCATTGCTATTGTGCCATCTGGAATACAGATGGCTGATATTTGTTGTGAATGTGTGCAAAGAATGCTAAAGCAGCTGCAAACCAAAGGAAAAATAATGTCCTTCCCAGCCAGAATTATTTAACGCTCCTCTGGCATGTCTGTGCCCACACCCAATGCAAATTGTCATCGGTTCTTTCAGAAAACTATTGCAGGAGAATAATTGATGAAGTTATGAATAAGTGTGTCCTTTTTTGTTGGCACTGTTCTTTTAATTTCACATATGACAAAGGTCTTCTGCAATGTGTGCCATCAAGTGGCAGCATTGATCTACTCTACACTATACCCCCAAAGTTAAAGAGAATCAGACCTGATCAGGAAATCTCAGTGCTGTAGGTTAGACAGCAATGCAATATTTCAGAAGAAGATGTCAGGTTGAAATTTTTACCTCTACCTTCCTTCCTTCCTGCAACTTCATTTCAATAGCAAGTATTTTCTGTAAAAGTAAACATCATAGTAAACATCACAAAACCAGTTTGGTCTAGTGGTTAAGGCAACAGACTAGAAATTGGGAGGTTGTGAGTTCTAGTTGCACTTTAGCCATGAAAGCTAGGTGAGTGACCTTGGATCAGTCACTCCTTCTCAGCCCAACTCATCTCACAGAGTTGTTGTGGAAAAATTGGAAGAGGAAGAAGTGTTAAATATGTTTGCCACCTTTAGTTATTTATAAAAATAATAAAGGTGGAATACGAGTAAATAAATAAAATAGTTGTCCCTCTACTATACTGAATTATGGTTAGCCTTAATTGGTTCAGCATTCCCATGATCTAGTCTTGTTATTTGGTTACCTTGGACAATCTTTATATGTTGTAATTCTTGTGTTGAAGTTACTTCTTCTAGATACTTCTGTAAAATACAGAAAGTCTACTTTTGATTCAAGTGTTTTTTCTTGCAAAAGAGGAAATGGCAGCTAGCAGACTACCTTGAAGACCATCTCCAAGCCTTGGAGAGAACACTGCTATTGAGCACCTTTATCTTGAAGATATACTGCATATATAAGAACATATTTATTAATGAACCACATGTGATTGCATCCTTTTTGGTAAAAAAAAGTTTTACATTTGTGTGCATATAAGGCATGCACAACTGTATGTGCAAGTGGAGGTGTAAAAAAGGGCAAGATCAGAGTTAGCATTGTGTTCAAGGCCCTTCTCTTTTTTATGTACTTACAATTATGCTTTTCTGTTCCAATTAAAACGTGATGCTTTCCCGACTTGTGCCAAGACAAGTCTAGCTATGAGTCTCTCTGAAACATTTTAGTTTAAATATAGGCAAAGCCTATATTCTCTTGGTCACTATGTAGCACTGTTGGCATGTCCCTTTCCCCTGGTCACTGCTCCCCAGGGCCATTTTCAAAAGGACAGGAATATGCCCACATAAAGCCTAAACTCGAATGTAGTTTGTGAGAGACACAACTCAGACATTTGCTGGATTCTTTGTAGTTTCTGATAAGCACTGCTTACTAAGATCCAGTCCCATCACTTCCTGGCAAATAGAAGGGGAAGAAATGGAAGTTGTGCCAGATTTTACCTTTTTGGGCTCAAGATCACTGCAGATGGTGACCACAACCATGAAATGAAAAGACGCTTGCTCCTTGGGAGGAAAGCCACGGCAACCTAGGCAGCATAAGAAGCAGAGACATCACCGTGCTGACAAAGGTTCGTATAGTCAAAGCTATGGTTTTCTCAGTAGTAATGTATGGCTGTGAGAGCTGGACCATGAGGAAGGCTGAGAGCCGAAGAATTGATGCCTTCAAATTGTGGTGCTGGAAAAGACTATTGATCTCCTTGGACTGCAAGGATATCAACCAGTCAATCCTAAAAGAAATAAATCCTGACTGTTCATTGGAAGAACTGATGCTAAAGCTGAAGCTCAAATACTTTGGTCACATAATGAGAAGAGAAGACTCACTGGAGAAGACTGTGATGCTGGGTAAGATTGAAGGCAGAAGGAGAAGGGGACGGCAGAGGATGAGATGGTTAGACAGCATAGTCAGTGTGATAGGTGTGGGCTTGGGAAGACTCCGGGAGGTGGTGCAGGACAGGGAAGTCTGGAGTGCTGCAGTCCATGGGGTTGCGAAGAGTTGGACACGATTGAGTGACTGAACAACAACCCCCTTTCCTAGTCTCAAATAATGTTATTACCCACCCACTCCACCCACACACACACATACACACACACAGACTCTATTGTGGCAGGCACAATCACAGACTGAATACTTGACCACAAACAAGCAGTTATAAATTGCTACATTACCTTCAGGATATACCCAAATTACCTCCTGCTGAAGAACTACTGCAGTACAGTACTGGATGCACTGGATGAGTCAAATTCAGGAGGGGATGACAATGGAGGGAGGCTCAATCAGCAGGTCTGTTCATGGAAACCAGGTGTCCTAAGAATATCCAGAGAAAGGAAAGAGATTGATACTTGCTATTAGACAGTGCTTAGGAGGACCATGCTTCTCCATGGTCACATGATTAAAATTTGGGCATTTGGCAACCAAGATGTATTTACAATGATTGCAGTGTCCTGTGATGCAACCTCCTGAGCCACTTTCCAAAAAGCAGTCAATGAGAGAAGTTGGATTCACTTAATGGCTGCATGTTTCACTTAACAACTGCAGCTATTTACTTAACAACTGTGACAAAATGTCATAAAAACTGGATGCAACTCACTTAACAACTTCCTTGCTTAGCAATGGAAATTCTGGTCCCAATTAAGGTCATAAGTCTAGGACTACCTGCATTCCACAGGTATTTTATTTTTATTTTTAACTGTTTTTAATTGTTGTTTTTCTGTTGTTAGCTACTGAGAGTCTCCGGATTTCAGCGGCATATAAATTTAATAAATAAATAAATAAATTAGCTTATAGCAATCCCTAGACAATGTGGTGGAACTACCAGCTAAAGGGGAGGAGGACCTGATAGGAGGAGTAAGAAGACATTCCAGCTTAGAGTCTCTTCGGAAGAAGAAACATTTGAGATCAAACCCTTAGGTCTGTATTTCCCATTTCCCAAGGGAAGGCAGACAGTCTGGTGAGATTTTTGTCAAGTGGTGATCAACAATAAAGAAACCTCTTTGACCCATTCTTGGGTCATTCTTGATCATTCTTCACCTGACAAACAATCTCATAAGGTAGATCACTGTTCCAGGTGGAGTAGCTAAGAGCAACAGAAAGCTTGCCAATGAGCTTGTTGGTTAAAGGCAATGGTGAGAGTTTAAAGCAAGAGGTTCATATGTAGTATATATAGTGCAATCCTGTACACAATAATTCAAAAGTTAACCTCACTGAATTTGACAGGAGTTTCTCCCAGGAGAAATGTACATCAGATGGTAACTGAAGTACTAAATATTAGAAGAACTCCCATTAAAGGAGCAAATCAAACAGGACCGCTCACTCCAAATTTGGAAGATACTTCTATACATTTCAGAATAAGAGTGAAAACCTGAATCTCAAGTTGAAAAATACCTTTGGGGTTTTCTTTCCCTGTAAAGAAGAACTCTTTATCTTCCTTAGTCTCAAGCTTGGTTTGCAATTTTTTTTGCATTATTTTTCAGATCTGAAGTTCATCATGTTCCTGTAAGGGAGTAAAGGGTGTGGCTAAGTTTTTCTTTGCATTTTTTTTGCTGATACAGTTTTCTCTACTGCTGGGCTCCCTTGCTTTCTCTTTTAACACAACCCCAAGAGAAGTGTTCCCTCTCCCTTGAGAAGCCAGGGGATGGGGGCACAGATACAAAGACACCTGTATTATAAACAACAATAATTGATCTTACACACACCTTGTTAACACAGGTAAGAACAAGAGAGTCCCCCACTCTGATGGGCTTTAACAAAATCTTATGAAAACAATCCAAAAAGTTTTTTGCCTTCCATTAAACTGGATGTGAAAAGAAAAAAGTAGGTGAGAAGGGAGAAAATATTCTGCAAACACTACAAAATCCTGCCCTGTGTGGCTTCATTAATAAATGCTACTTTTTCAATAGAGCACTAATTGCCAGGCTGTATTTTTTAAAATCATGTTTTCCAAATGAGTCAATTGCCCTTCAAAACAAAGTTTTCTCATAAAGCCCTTACAATGTTTTTGACTAAATAACACCCTACAAAACACAGCAGTTGATTCTGACTTTTTCCAGAGAAAGAGGTGAGGAGAAATTCTGTTTATGGCTGGGCACTTAAAGAGAATAAAGTGACATTAGTGCAGATCACAAGCTACATGGAGGTTACAGTTGGAGAATGCCAGTCCTACCCATCCCACCCACATCCTAGCCAGCGAAGAGGTTCAAGTCAAGGAGGCAGTGTAGCATGATGGATCAAAGTGCCTATGCAACAGCTTGGCACACTCAGGCTTTCTGTAAGAATTAAGCTACATGGCAACACTGCTCTCTGCGTGTGGGTTTGAAGTTATGTAGTTGTTTTTATTCCATCTAATATTGGGGGGAGAAGAGCCAATCTGTTTTCTCCATAGCCATGAATAAGTTCCTCGTTAACCTTTATAGCCATCTGGAGGGAGAATCATTTGTCTTACAACAGCAGAGCCCAGCAATTGTCAGGGCGTTGCCAGCTAGATGCAGCGAAAGCATATTCAGGGAATGAAATGCTCAAGATTTCTGACTTCCAAGATCAATTTTGGTTGGTCTGTAAGTGCATTGGCTTGCTTGGCTTCATAATGAATGACAAAAAGCCAACATTTATCCAGGGGCATTTCTCTTTGGATAGGAAAGGATACCCTTCCAACTTATTCTGCCTTAGGAGAAAGTTCTGAAGCCACTGAAAATGGTGCATAAGGATCTCTGCATTGAAAGAGAGAGGCTATTTATTTCTTAATCCAAAAGATTTTTATCCCACTTTTATTACTGTATCAGTAATTCAAGGCAATGAATGAACATAATACTTCCTTCTATTTTCCCTACAACAACAATCCTGTGAGGTGAGTTGGACTGTGAGAGAGAGACTAGCCCAAAATCACCCAGCTTGCTTTCAAGTGGGACAAGAACTTATTGTATCCCAGTTTCTTGGTCAACATCTTAACACTACATCAAACTGGCTTTCCTCTGAAACCTCATAATGTCAAGAATTTGATTTCTTGATGAATATTAGAAACTTGGCTTTGAATGTGTACCTGCCTGGCACAATGACCATATTTTGTATGTATTACTGTAAAATTCTCCTTGCCTGCCTTCCCTCCTATTGTACCTTGTTTCTCCAATCAATTCAGAAGGAGCCAATAAACCAGTTTCTCTCTCTTATCTCCCCTTCCCCTCATGTTTTTTATCCATTCCATCTCTTCTTTCTGCTGGTAATCTGTTTCCACTTCCCATTCTTCAAGACATTTTCTCAAAATAGTTTTTTAATAAAGTCAATCCTGTGTGGGTTTGAGTTCATCTTGCATTTCTCCTGCCCTTTCCCTTCCATTTAGCTATAGGCCCTTCCAGCTATCTGAATTAAAGCATGAAGAAAAAAACATGTCAATCAGCATTATTGGTCTATGAATGAATCCATCAGCCTTTGAGCTGCCAGAAAAGTAGCTGGCACAAGCTATGCTGCTCTCATTGCATATATATGATTTTAATTACAATAATACAAAACTAATACAAACTATTCTCAGAGACAGAAGGGAAAGTAAAAAAGAGAATAAAAAGTGCAAAGAAAGAAAAAGGGAAAGGTGAAATAAAGAAAAACAAAGAAATATACAAAGAGGTGACTTCCAAACTTCATCACAACAGTATAAACATATGATTCTGACCCTAGCCATGACCAGGTGCTCTTGTATTGCAGCCAGGCCATTCCTCCAAGACACTTTGCTCTTTTTCCAATCAGCTCTCATACATTTCTTCTTCTCCTCAATACAAAAATAATTCTACAGTTGATTTCCTAGGAATAAGCCTGCATTGTATGTGGAACTGCTTGTCATACATAGAACCCCAAAGAGTTCTAATGGTAACCACAGGAACAATTCAAAATTAGGGCTACCAAGTCTGAGCTGCAAAAAATTAATGCCATCTTGTGATCATCCAGATTATGCAGCCGTAATCTGGTAGAAGACAGATCTACTTTATCTGCTTTTCTTATCAGGCTAATGACTTGCAAGTGATGGATCTTATTAGTAGATGGCAGAAGGCTGGGGACAAAGCTGTGTCACTGGCATACATATCTGCTGTGAGTTAATTTTCTTGATGGTTGCTTGAATTTCCTGTCATCGTGGTTTGAAAAAAGCAAGAATTCAGCCTGTGGAATACCGAATCAAGTTTGTAAACAACTCCCTCGTATAAGAAGAAACAGTAGGAATGGTAAACAAAAACAGTACAACTTTATTTTCATCCTTTCCCAATATATTATAAATATTTTGAAATCCAACCAGAAAATATAAAAGGAAATGAGGAGACATGCTCCACTAATTCAAGTTCATCCTACTTAATTTCTAAATGAAGAAGGAAATCAAATAATTTTGGCATTAATAAACAATAATCCTGGAGCTGATTAGAGTAGGGGGAGGGAAGAGATAGAAATATACTATTTTAAATCAATTGGGTGATCACGTTGCTTCTGGTAGCCGGCCATGCTGAGAACTGTCAAAAAGCTTTAATTATAAGTGGCTCAGGAAAATCTGAAAAGAAGACAAATTTACAGTACAAAAGAAACACATTTTATCTTGGAATCCATATAGGTATGTAATAACTGGGCTTCAGATAAAGAAGAATGTGTGATCTGCTGATTACAAAGTCACAACTGCTCATTTTTCCATTTAATGTCCAGATACAGGGTGGGGTTCCGGGCTCTAGTTAAGAATGAAGCAATGAACGAGAAATTGGTTACTATATCATATGAGAAACAGATCCTGAGAAACGACAAGGAGACAAAGGCTCAGTGATGGCATTATTGTGTGTCCCAGTTCCAAAAGGGAATTGTTTTAGATTTCATTATCCTCTTTCAACAGCATAGTTGGCAGGGTCCAGCCTAATGTGGATGAGGTTTCACCTGAAGAAGAAGAGTGGTCGAGACTCTAAAGACCTCACCAGCACAGCTAAGAAGCCTCAAGAACCAACTTGAGTGGTTCTTGTGAAGGGGTTCAAGTGAGCAAGCTGCATGGGTGCCCCTCTTGGTCCCTAGCAACTCCATACGCTGCACTTTAATCCCCTTGTCAATCTTAACAAGGAACCCATCCTTCCCTTAAGCAGGGTTCTTTTACTCAGTAAGCTTAAAACCATTCCAAGAGCAAAACAGTACTGAAGTCTTTCAGGAGTTTTAGGTGCTGCTAATTCATCCAGACCGAACTGTGAATTCAAAAGATGCTTTAATTTTTTGAATTGGGGCCATGCCAGTGAGTTGAAGTCCACCCATCCTAAGTTCCTGAGGTTGAGAAGGCTGGTTTAGAAACTTGATTAAGCTGCAAACTGATCCAAACTGACCTCTGCTTGCAAGGGAGTCTGCAAGGGGAGCTAAAACTCTGCAAGATGGCAAGATTGGTGCTATGATCCAAAGCACACGTAAAAAGGGCAGTTTGGATTGTCGAGCAGCAGCCATCTCGTCGATTCTGACACCCTCCCCATGGATACCACTGCCTACTTCCCCATGACATACAAACAAAAGATTTAACTGCAATTTTCAGGCTGGGATTAGAGGACAAATTTACTAAGTGAGAAGGTTCAGATTGACACTTTTATCCCAATGCCTTCCAAATATGCCTCGCAGCATTTAATGTTGAGAATATTTAATGTTGAGATTTGTGGCTAAAACTTGGTCTCTTGCTTTATATAAAGAAATGAAACTCATGATACATGCTCATTGATTAAGCTAGAAATCAGGAAAATCAACTCCCAATTCATCATCACTTAGGTGAAGAAAATTTTATGCCAAATAAATAATTGAACATTTGAGTTTGAAACTCAGACTTTTAGCTCCAATGAATTGTTAATTTATAACTTTTAATATAGCTCTATAACTTCTCTTTGAAATGGACATCTCTTATTGATGCCCTGAGATACATCTCCCCATCCTTAGATGCAAGGTTTCAGCTATTAATACCTTTCTACTCCTTCTGCAGCATTAGAAACAAACTGTTTAACAGCCCTGCAGTCTCTCCAGCTTCTTGCAGCTCAGTTTTAATTTTCGTTCTTGTCTTCTATCATCCTATTCCTTTGCATTTCTGCTTCTGGCATATTTAAAGGAATGAGTTGGTTGTTTAAAAATGTACTTCCCAAGTTAATTTTCTCTTGCCTTAGCAATTCCTCCCTGTCTTCCCACAGGAGTTTTTGAATGTGATCTCTCTCCCCACTTCTCTCAATGTGGCAAGGCTTTTATTTATTTTTATGTATTAATTAGATTTCTACGCCGCCGAAATCCGGAGACTCTCTTTCTTTTACCACTAAGAGTGAAAGGGTCATTCTGATGTTGAACCACAACTCTCAGCACACCCAGCCTTTGCGGCTGGTGGTTAGGGATGCTCAAATTTGTAGCTGTGTAGACTGAAAGGGGCACAGGCTACCACCACAATGTATATAAAATATTTTAAGTTCTCTTGGCTTCCTCATACTTATGTTTAACACCATCTGTATCATCTGTACCTGTTTGCACTTTAATTTGTCATATGAATGTTTTGTTCTTGGGGCTATCTCATGATAGTTTTCAATGAGCTTTCCTATGGGATTTGACCTTTCTGACTCTTCACTTTAAGTTCTTTTTAACTATTCATCTTAGAGCTGAGAAATTTGCTCTTCCAAAATTAAACAGTACCCTTTGAGTTTTGTCTGAAGTAATTTTTCTGATTGACGTGTAACATTTATTTATTTAATTAATTTATATGCCGGCAAAATCCGGAGACTCTCGGTGGCTAACAAAAAACAAGCGTTAAAAACATTAATTAAAACATTAAAAAAACACATTAAAATAAAAAACCCGGCAGACTAGAGAGGTGGGCTAAAACTATTCAAATATAAAAGGGGGGTGAGGATGGCTAGTAATCCATCAGCCACCTCCATGATGATGATGAGCCCCCCCTGGAGCCCCAGGCCATCTTGCAGAGCCAGGTCTTAAGG
>JANHZU010000358.1:64319-90774 GCA_032468055.1 Acrochordus granulatus
GGCCCACTTGACTTCACACTCCAGAATGTCTGGCTCTAGGTCAGTGACCGCACCATCATGGTTATCGGGGACATTTAAACTTTCTTGTATGGATCTTCTGTGTATTCTTGCCATCTCTTTTTAATCTCTTCAGGTTCTTTTAGGTCCCTACCATTTTTGTCTTTTATCATGCTCAACTTTGCATGAAACCTTCCCTGGATATGTCAGATTTTTTTGAAGAGCCCTCTCGTCTTTCCCAGTCAATTGTTTTCCTTTATTTTGTTTGCACTGTTCATTTTAAAAGGCCTTCTTCTCTCTCCTTGCTATTCTCTGGAAATCTGCATTCAGTTTGGTATGTATAATCCGTTGCAGATGAGAATTAAGATTTCATGTAAAGACATCATGTAAATGGAAAGGAATCTTATGTGATGTAAACAGAAAATAAAGGAATTTAAATAGAAAGGAATGTAATTAACATTAGATTCCTTTCTCAAGATGCTAACCTACAAAAGCAATTAAAATACAGTAAGTTCAGCTGATTAGCATTAAATGCAGATGGAAAAAGAAGCCACTTCTAAGGTGGTCCTGATACAAAGAGGGACCTTTGAAATTAAGACTGATTGAATTCCTATTGTTCTTAAGCTTTCAGCTCTTCCCCCTACTGAGAAATTCAGGCCTTTAATTCTACTTCTTACTTTAATTCTCTTCCCTACGAAGGGAAGAGTTTAAAAACATCACAACAAGAGCATGTTGTATAGTATTAATTTAAGTTAAAGATGTAAATAAATAAATAAAGTTTTTGCCCACAAACCTTTAGATAGGAATGAAGGGAAATCCACATTTTAATATTCTTGACTTTTTTTTAGTCAGAAGTGTGGGACTTCTGACTTCCAAGCCCTTCTAGCAGAAGTTAAATGACCAAAGAGTAGCCTCTGTAAAACAAAAGTTGTTTTAAATTAAATAAATAATGCAATTCTTTATATTCCTTTCAGGGTGAACAAATGCAACCACAATTACTTGTATCAATTGTAGTAATTACCTGTAGTAATTACCTGGGATCTGTGCTTCTACCTTTGAGCATCAGATGATTTATTAGGCATGCAAGCTATTGTACAAGCAGAGAAATGAAACACAGAAACAGTCCAGCTGCTTTTGTGGTTTTCAGGAAAGCATGCGAGCGAGAGAGCGAAAAGCATCAAAGCTAGAAAAAGCTCAAAGCTAGCAAAAAGCTCTCTCTCCAGATCCTTTCACACTTTTATTAGCCAAAAGTTACAATATTACATCATTTAGAATGTTTGCACATGTGCACATCAAATAGTTTACAAATCCTCCCCAACAGTTTTCTCAGGCCTCTTATTGATAAGAAATTATACAGGTGTAGATCTCAACAGACACTATGGGAAAACCACTCCCATACTTCTGAACTCTGGATTCACCCTTCACATTCCTACAAGCGGCAATACTTTAAATATCCAACAATATGAGAAAAGTAGTTTCCTGTGCTTGCAAAGCTCAGTGGTATCAAGGCTATTGTTTAATTCCCAGTAATAGGATAGGTTGTCATAACTATTTTGCCATCATAAACAAAGCTCTTTTATTTTATCTAAGTTCATCAAAACTATGTTTTCTTGGGCTTCTGCTGTGAATCATGGCTGTCTGTAGACATCCTCTGTGAATAAGTGGGCTACTGTAGAATAAAAGATCAGCAGGTAGATCAGCTTTTTGAAGCTTCTCTTTCGAGAAGGAGAGAATGGGAGATTGCCCATAAGTGTCTGAAAGGCACCTCTTTGTGAGGAAATTGTAAAACAGCAGAGTTTGAGTGCCAGGAGCCAAAGGAGACAACGCCTGTGCTCTCAGCAGTGGCGGTGCCTTTAATAAGGACACTAAGTCAGCCACTTTTCTAATTACATTTAGAACTATTCAATTGAACTACTTTATGGATATTATAGACCTTCAAAATGGCAAGCTTAATTTGACACTTGATGAGTTTTACCTTCTTCTTTGGATTCAAGAAAACTTAAAGACTGAAAAAATTAAAATACGGAATTGACAAAAAGCACACACATACACACAAAGATTTTGATTTAAGAAAGTTGTAAATGGATTGGGAGACTAGGAATATTGATTATTTTTGCTATACAATCTGAAAAACAAATATATAATTTTTTTATATGATATCAACAGTAGAGTTTGAAGGCATGGAAAACAATAAAATTGAGATCATCAAAAGACAAATGGAAAAAAGATCTGGACGTGGAACAGCTGTGAAAAGAAGTTCTGGACAATGTCCTTTTATGGGAAGTAGGCTGGAGAAATCTCCAGAGAGTCCTCTTGAATGTTGAAGACTGACGAAAAATCAAATCATGCAATGCCACTGGAATGATTTAAAGGTTAAGATTGTGAAGAACAAAAAGAAGGAATATAAAGTTGGATTATTGGATTAGAGATAAATTATTTGTTTGATATTTCTGGTAATTCCCAGTGGATTTTGTCAAAAAAGGATTGAAAGATGATTTCTGATTGTGTGTAAATAGAAGTTAGATTATGGGAAAGAAAGGTTTTTTTATTTGTAACTTCAAAAGAAGGTGAAAAGTTATTATATTAGCTTATGCTTGGTGTGATGAAGGTTGGAAACTACTTGTTTCTTATTGTCTTTATTGCCCTGTTGTATTGTGTTCTCTTTGTACTTTCTGCACTTTTTTCTTCTAGTTTAGTTTATATTAATTTTTACCATGATTATTAAAAACTTCACTAAATTATATACCTATAAAACTAAGTCTTCCTGTTCTCTGTTTGTATGGGTTATTTATTAAATAGGTGGCTTTGTACTTCACAGGAACTGATAGGGCAAATACTGTCTGCTTGAAAACAATTCTTGGACTAAAGCAGTGTAACAGTGTGTGTGGCAGGAATGGCACCAACTGAATCTGGTTCAAACATCTAAAATATCTGTTGAGAAGCCTGTATTCCTGTCTTCTCAAGAGCTGCATGTAACATGGACTATGTGATAATCCTTTTCAATAACAGTCCCTATACTCTGGGGACTCTTTCCCCAAGTATGCTCAATCCCCCTTATATTTTGCAAACAGGTAAAATCTATTATTCCAACATAATTTTGGTCCTAGTTGACTCAGTGTCTTTCATAAAAATGTTTATGCTTTTATTTGTTAATATTCTGTTGTTGACTGCCCAAAGTCCATCAGAATTGGGATGCTCTTCAGCTATTGTTAAATAAACAAATAATCAGAATGAAATAAACTACATTATTATTAATGTAGTTAATTAAACTACATCATTATTTATTATGACTTTGCAGAATGTGTGAACAGTCCAAGCTCCAGATCAGTGCAGGAACCCAAATTATGGCTGAATAATTAAAATATCCCAATAGAAGGTTATATAATTAATGGTACATTTGTTAGGTGATCTTTTTTCTCAGTAGGGGTATAAATGAATGGAACTATTCTTCCTGCATGAATTGCTGTGTCAAATTTCTGTTGAATGCACAGATGTGACACAGTGAAAAACCTGCTAATCATATTTACATGCTGCCTTATTCAAAATTATTGTGTACAGGATATTTCATTCACAGATTTCCTATATATGTATAAACCTCTTACCCCCATTATTTAAACTTTCTAGGATATATTTGAGCAATGCATTCTGCAACACTCAGCAACATGCTCTGTTGTTGTCAGGCCCAAAGAACCAAGAATAACATGTGGAGTTACTTTTGAATAGTTCCTTTATTGTCGTTCACCTACAGACAGAATCTTGCCAGACTAAAGCAATTGTCTGCAATGATTATAGATATATTTTGTGAACTGCTAGGAAGGGTTTGCTTCTTCTTCTCCCGCCCACCAGATATTCCAGGCTCCAGCATCTCTTTGCCCTCTAGGAAAGAGTCCCTCCATCCTGCAGCTCTGAACTGCATTCCACCACATTTGTCTTGTTAATAGCTTAAAAAAGCAAGCAAGACTTGGCTGAATTAAAAGGCATGTACAGTGCAGAATTTACCTTAGGCATCCTGTAGCATTGTAGAAGATACCAGGGTCAGGGATGATGCTTGATTTTGGATTATCTCTATCTGGCCATCCATTGTAAGGAATGAGGATATTTTCTGTCAATGTCTGCAGGGCTTCCCTGATCAATAAATTTTTCAGCTGGTCATTGGAAGAGAGATTCCATAACAAACCTACAAAGGCCATTAAAGGAAAAGGATGATAAAAGTTGTTCTTCATTCACAATGCTTTGTCAGATAGATAATGAATGGATTAATGGAATCCATGGAATTCTGGATCATAAATCTGCTTCATCCCAATGGTTCATATTACCTAATCATGCAGTACAAGAATTTGTTATATATAAATAATTCCTCTGACAGAAGTTTAATTGGATGATAAATATTAAGTTTATATATGTAGTTTTCTGGCTTCACCAGTTGAACTTCTATTCTTCTGCTATTATCTGTAGCAGATGTAGGAAGCCTACATTGCCTACATGAATTCCATATGAACTCCACAGTAGTTCATTCAATTTAAAAAGACTTATACTATACATAAATCTTTTTAAATTGGGAGCTGTCTGGCTCATTTTTATAGCAGAGGACGGAAATCTTTTAGCTGTTCTTGAACTAAAACTCCCATCATTCTTCATCATTGGTCAGGCTGGATGTGTTACTTAGAGTTGTACTTCACTAATCACCAGAATGCTGAAATTTCTTCCCCTGGAACAAAGAGTTCACATTTTATTTATTTCACTGAGATCTGAATAGAATCATTACTAAATTCTATTCTAAAATCATTATAAATTCTAAAATCATTACTGATTCTGAATAGAATCATTACTAAAGGAAGTGTCATAGCTAGGTTAGAGGGATTAATTTCCGAAGACTTCAAATAACAGAGTGGAGGTTTTTCTTAATAAAATTTTTGTGTTAGTTTTGGTTGTGCAGAAGCCCAGCCAGATAGGAGCTGGAAGACAAATTTTATTAAAATATAGCCCATGTTAGAAAGAGCATGGGGTCATTACTATAACTGAAATCTAGAATTGTATACAGATAGGAATAGGATCAGACCTTTGTAGTGTGGTCACTAAGGCAAGCCCTCATCTCACGAATGTCCTTGTATTCCACAGGAGTGAATGGTGTAGGGGAGAAAATAAAATACTGCACAAGGTAAAAAAAACTTGCAGCAGAGGACTTGTCTCTACTTTTGTTAGCTTCTCAACAGGAACTTCTTTCAACAGGAACAGTATCTTCTCAGCAAGAACTTTCTACAAGGTGTAGAACCACAAGGGCTTGCACAAACAAGGCACTCCCTTCTGAAATTCTTCCTGAAATAATATTCTCTGGAAGTGTGTGCAATAATTAATCTACCAATAATAGTGTTGAACTTTTGCTAGCACTATGATAAAAGCAAAGTTGGTTTAGGGGTTATAAGGAATTTATTAAGAGTGTTGTCACTTTTCTCCTACATGTTTAAAAGATACTAAAAGAAAATAGTCTGGTGATTTAATGATTTGGATTCAAAGAATGCCCAGGGAAGGGAAGTCTGGATCTAATCTGGAATTGGATGAATCTGTAAAAATTGACTGTAAGAGTTTAAAAACTTCTTTTCCCAATTTTTTTTATAAAAGAGATTTTGTAAGTATCATCTGACAATATATCACACACACCAAATCCGTTCTACAAAGAGAACAATTGTTCAGCTCTGAATTCCAAAATATTTCTTTTAAAACTTAGTTCAGTGCAGATGGCATTTAAATCTCCACAAGATACCTTTTATTCTTGGCTCATGAATAATCATCTCTTTTGAAATTTGCCAATACTGTATAGTAGATGTATTGTCATGTTAGTAGGAGAGGAGACAAGCAATAAGTAGGATTTGGGCTTTATTGCTGTATCTAATCTCCTACAGAGGAGAAGCTTTAAAAAAAGACAAGAATTTCTGAAATAAAGAATCAGAAGGAAGATCTAATCTGGAAATATTTTAGAAAAAATGCAATGGTAAAATCTTAATAGATGCTGAGCTTGGAAATAGCTGTGCTGAGCATGTATGTCTATGATGGAAAATCTCAGCCTGGTAGAATCTTAGGGCAAGAGATGTGTGGCTGGTTTTCATATTTATGTTCTCTTCACGACAGGTCTGTCCCATAGTCCTTCCTGCAGAAGGAATTTTCTTCCGTTTCTTAGATGTATGTTCTATTGACAAGATCAAGTGGAGGTTAGATAATTCTCAGAAGCTTTTTTGGCTCACCTTCAAAAGCTAATTTTGGCTGCCTGGACTTTACTGCTCTTTGTCATTACCCCGTTTACCCCATAATATAAAGAAGGTTTCAGTTTCTATCAGTCTCGCAGTTATTCTTTCAGGGTTCTTTTTCAAGACCCTCTGTGATAAAGCATGAGCTTAACGGAACAGCAAATGTAGCCACAAAACTCAGTGAATTTAGGAAAGATGCTTAAATAATCCTGCTAGTTAAACATCCATGGAAAAGCAAGTTTTCTTTACTCTGGATTTGAAAATACTTATCCCAGACAAAATATAGGGGGATAAATGAGGCTGACATTTTACAAACGTGTGACATATGCTGACTTCTACACTTCTTAAAGTTTGCAGTGCAACGTACCTACATTTCATAAACATACAGTATGTGCAACAAGTTAGGACAAATATACACAAAAGATAGAAAATGTGCACAGATTTCCATCTAAACTGGAAGTGAGATTCCAGGGACCATAAATCAACCTTTCTTAGATGTCTAACTGACTATAATGGAAACATTATGGTGGATTACAGGACCCTGCAATAATTGTACAAGATCTTCATCATGTTCTTACATAACAAAATAGAAATACAATACCCTGCTGTGAACAATTAAGAAATATTGAGAACAGAAACAATCCGCAGCTTTGAGAAGGAAACTTAACCAGAAAAATGGGGGCCTACTTAGGTAACTGGGATTAAATAATTACTGTATTTTTAACACCTTTATTGTGCAAGATTTTAACTCTGCTTCTAAACCTCTAAAATGCAGAAGCTCTGAAAACAAGAGATTTCTTTCTACCAGCTAATAAAAGATTTTAACATGACTATAAAAAGTATATCTAATGGCTAGAAAGCAAAATAGAAATTACTTAACAGGATTTATGGGTTGCCAAGCTCCAAACATTTCTGAGCAATGACGTAAGAGCTACATAATCTATACAGGCGTGAATCAAATGGTAATGCTATCAACCTTTTTACAATTTTCCACCCACTCCACCACCATCACAGGCTGCCTAATTTGCAGTTGTGATTAATCTGAAGAGTGGTTGTAATTGTTCCAGAGAATGGGAGAATCTAGCTTGAATTCTGAACCCAGCATTTTCCTCTGCTTGTTATCACTGCATTGCAAAGCCATGATGCTACCCAGTCATGGGATGCTTTTTCATTGTCTGTGGTTGATGGCTAAGACATGTAAGGGCATTGTTCCTCCTGCTTTTGCTGGGTTTAGCTTCAAAGAAAAAATGCAGTTTCAGGGAAGATTGCTGTTTGCCTGCCAATAAAGAGACCTTTCAGTTTTCACTGTGTTCTTCTCTTGGGTTATTTTGTCCTCCCCCCCGCAAAAAAAACCTCACATGCCCAGGGTAAGTGGGCTGAAATCAGCAGTGTGTGGAGCTGGAATCATATGTGATAGTCTAAATTTATCTGACATCTTTTCTCTCCTAATCAATTCCACTCAGAAGAAGTCACATTATTATTTTCAGATATATGAATTCCTGGAATTCCTAGTTAGGATGGCCAAAGACCATGGAAACTGAGCCCCTGCACTTCTGGAAAGGGCTAGAAGGCAAGCTGGAATAGGAGGAACTGGTACAGCTCTTCAGTCTTCCATTATCACAGCAACTTGCATGTGATCTTGGGTGTCCTTGATCTAGGAAAATGGATACTAACAGGACATCAGCCCTGAAAGTATAAATTCTATTTACTTAATGGACTGATCCTAAGCATATATTTTGGAAAAAGGGCTTGCTTCCAAATAATTGTGGTTAGGTTTGCAGAACAAAATACACAAGATATATGTGCATTAGTTGGATCCATATGACAGCTTTTTTTTGAAAAGATAAAATCTGTTTCATGGTTATGAAGTTATATCGGAGTTTTTTTTAATAGTAAGCCACTAGAAAGACAAATAAGACAAATAGGTTCTGATATAAAAAGATTTTCTCCTAAGCCTTATAAGATACTGGGGAATCCATAATAAACCCAGCAGAACATTTGGAACTTGTTTGTGAGTGCAGTAAAACAGGACATCAGTTTTAGAATCTGTATGAACTATGAACCATTCCTCATTAGTTACCTGTAATTTGCCTTTTCGTCTCCACATCTTTGGTTTGTTGAAATAATCTCAGTAGGATAGAAATGCCTTTCTGCTCAGACACTTGCAATTTATTGTCATTGTCTTCATATACTAGGTTCCTTAAGGCCCCACATGCTACCGTCTGTATTTCATCATTCTGCACATTCAGAACCTCTAAAAGTTTGGGAATACCACCTAGGGAATACACCTGTGAAGAGAAGATAATTTATTTATACCATTGAAAATATTTGAATAAAATATTCTTATTGCATTTCCCTTAATTTATGACCATACTTGCAGGAGATTCTCTAAGTGTTTAGAGGTAATCCTCATTTAATGATCCTAATTGGGAGTGGCAACTCTGCTACGAAGTGAAGTGGTTTATTTATTTGTATCCTGTCTTTATTATTTTTTATAAACAACTCAAGGCAGCGACCATATTTAACACACCTTCTTCCTCCTGTTTTCCCCACAACAGCAAACCTGTGAGGTGGCTGAGAGAGAGTGACTGGCCCAATGTCACCCTGCTGGCTTTCATAGCTAAGGCAGGCCTAGAACATACAACTCCTGGTTGCTAGCCTGTTGCCTTAACCACTAAATCAAAAGTGGTTGCTCAATGGGGAATCATGTGATCATGACTGGGGCTTTCCATCTAGAAAGAGGCAAGACAACTGCACTCAGTTTTGCACCTTTGGTGTTTGCTTGCCTCCGAACCACTCCCCCATCCTTTTGAATCCTAGAGTGCTACTTATTGTCTTGTCCATATCAAAAGCAATGCCATCCTGCTATCCAAACAGCCTACAGTGCTCTCTTAAATTCTCTCCCTCTCCAATCTCTCTGCTCTGTGACTGGGATGGGAGGGAAGGATCAGGCACAGGACAACATGTATTGACTATAAGGGTGATTATTTTTTCAGCACTATTGTACTTCAAACAGACATTGAAGGAGTGGTTGGTAAGTGAGGACTATCTGTACTGGGTATCAGTTTACCTTTGCCTCAGATAGCTTATTCCTGTCAATATGTTCTTCCTCCTTCTATTCTGTATATCTTTTGCTGTAGGTTTCCATTAATATTGCATCTTATAATTCCATGTACTCTCTAGTTTGTGTAGGATCATAGGATAAACCATTGATTGCCTTTAAGGATTATTAATTTCTGTTCAAAGATAAGAATATGTCTAATAATTTTGGATCAGACTTAGCCAGCTTAAATACTTAAGTCACAGACATAACAAGTGTAGATTCACTTTTCATATATGAAATCTATTTGTGATGCTATTTTAAGAAAACACCAGGGTGGGGATTCTTTCTCATTATTGATTTAATAATCAGCTTATACTATGTCATTTCTTATAAAATTCACTGCCACAAAATAAATTGATGATTACCAGCTGACAAACTCCTCTTGGCTGATTTCCTAAAAACTCAAAAAGGTGCAACCAGCAAATGAATTCCTTTGAATGCTGTAGTCTCTTCAAACAATTGATTGCTTTTGATATTAAGCTGCAGCCAACATCTTATATATCGGTGAGTTTAACCTCAGCACCTTTTCCTTATTGGGCTTCCATGGTTTCATGGACAACCTGCTTGATGCTTTTCATATTCAGTACTAGATGGCAGTTGGCTGTTTAGATTTTTAGCATTTCTGCCCTGAGAAACTCTAGCTCCCAACAGATGGTTTTAAATAACATCTGATCAGCTTTCTACAGTTAAGCTTAGTCCAGCATATTAGATCAAAGCCCACCACCAATTTATCTGCCACAAGCAATAATTGAAATCTACACAGAACCAACAGGCTGAATTCAGCAAACAGGCAAGTTTAAAATAAATGGCTACACAATTAACTTGAATTATTCAAATTTCTGTTTTATTTTATGTAAAGTAATGTATCATAAATCACTTTCTTATTTCATGGGAGCTTCTCAAGAATGCATACTTTAAAAAATTAAATGAAGACCACAAAATAAAAGCAGTACAAGTTTATTTAACATACACCCAAGAATAATTAATATGTATGAAGTTGCTGGACCAAGACTGCTGAAGCCATCATCTGGTGCTTTTTAGTTCTTAGTGCAGCACTATAAGAGTCCACAAGGTAAGGAAGACTTGAATTAAAAAAAAGTTGGCTGAACCAGAATTTTGTTAAATCAAATAGTCTGCGTAAATAGTTTTCTGATTGTGTCAAAGTGCTTAGCTCAAAGAAAATAAAGAGGAA
This sequence comes from Acrochordus granulatus, assembly GCA_032468055.1. Classification (NCBI taxonomy): domain Eukaryota; kingdom Metazoa; phylum Chordata; class Lepidosauria; order Squamata; family Acrochordidae; genus Acrochordus; species Acrochordus granulatus. The sequence goes on from JANHZU010000358.1 coordinate 74,854, forward strand.
GGAAGGAGAATTTGTTTTTATAGTTTGGGGAATGTAAAACTGTACCATGATCAGTATTTTGTCCGTGTTTATCAATTGTTCAGATACGAAGGTAGTTTATGCTGTATTAGGACAGGGTATTACTGTTTAAATCATTTTAAGTCCTTATATCAACAGTTTCACAACACTCTTTTAAACCTATTGGTGTACCAAGAACAGAACTGAAACAAGAGAGACACAATTGTGTGAGCTGAAAATACCTCAAAGATTTCCAGCCAAAGCCCTGTGGGAAGATGAGGACATTTTTTTCCATTTATAAAGGAGCAGCAGAGAGAGCGAGCTAGATCTCCTCTCCTATTACGGCAGGAAACTGGTAGCGAAAAGAAGGTTAGCATGTTTCAACCTGTCAAGAGCCTACAGAGCCCGACTGAGATGTCCTCCCAATTTATTGGAATTACAAGACTAGAATACCCAGGCAAATTGGCTAAATAGCTGGATTCTGGGAGTTATATCTTCTAAAACATCAGAGAGCACCAGACTAGGAAAGGTGACCTTGCTTCAAAAGATATCTACTCTTTAGGGTAAATATGCAGATTGTTTTCTCGGAAAGCACGTGGCAAAATAGATGGCCATGGGCTCTTTCTTGTTATTTTTCGTAGTCACTCGAGTAAACCATTGACATTTGATTTTCTGATAAGACCAAGCTTGGCCAGACTAATTTTATTTTTTATATCCCATTTCCCCTTTTCAGACACTTTGCATGAGACTTTTCCTCATGCTATATTCTGTTGCCACCACAACCGTGGGTACCATATTACAATGGGATAGGCGGACTGGCCCTAAATCACCAAGTCAGCTCTGTGGTTGAGTGGGGGACTTGGATCTGAAACTCCTGTTCCAAATCCATTGCCTTAGCTACTACTAAGGGCTCTTTCTTAAAAGTATATCTTTTCACCTTGAAAGTATTGAGGAGGCCTGGTTCTTACCACCTAATTAAACTACCCAAAAGTTGATCTAAAAATACATGTCTGTGTGTATGTGTGTGTGTGAGAGAGAGTGCTTAGAGATAAAAAGGTAAAGTCTCCTTCAAATTTGGCTCCGTAAATTCTTGGTAACAAGTAGTTTGCCAATGCCTTCCTCCAGAAAATATCTGTCTGTCTCTCTATGATTCTATCTATAGGTTGTCCTCAACTTATGGCCATTAATGATGGTTCAAAGTTACAATGGCCTTGGAAAAAGTGACTCACGGTCTATACTAGCACTGATGACTGTTGCACCATCCTGCAACTGGCTTGCATTTAGATCTGGTTGAAGTATCTTGCAGTCATGTGACTGCAGTTTGTAATCTTTTTTGCTGATTTCCAGCTAAAAATGCCCACTGGGAAAGCTGGATTTGTTTAATAACTACATGACTCATTTAACAACTGCTCATAAAAATTATTGTAATCAGGTCCAACTGGACCTACATCTGTAATGACCCATGGTGGGTATTCCTGTCCCAATAATGGTTGTAAGTCAAGGACTATCTACTTTTCCAATCTAGTCTACTATTTTGATATGTTTCTGGTAAATGTCCTGTCCCAATTATCAACAATATCCAACACTGTTTAGCTTAGCTAGCGAAGGTTGGATAGGCGTCAATACAGACATATTTTGTCTCTGTTTGGGTTGAGTGCTCCTGAAAATTAATTTTCTTGTTTATTGACATCTGCTCCTATCTTCCCTTATACAAGCATTCCTTTGAGAAAAACTGGGCTCATCTGGAGGTAAATGAATTAATTTCCAAAGAGGAGGATTTAATCCAGAACATTTTCCCATTCCTCTCACCCCATTATTTTTCTCTACTGTTTCCACATATAAGATTTTATACGTAAGACATACTGAAAATCTGAAGAAAGAAAATTATCACTCACTTTCCTTCTGGCTTCTGCTCTTTGAGAGCTCTCATGCTGTATAAAAACAATTGCTGCAAGAAGTCGAGAGGGCAAGGCTTTTTCAGAATGTAATATATTTATTGCATGTTCCAGGGTCATCTCTTCTTCTGGATTCCTGGATGATTCAACATGAAAACACATCGTATCAACAAGGGAAGGCTAAGATAAACTTTTTTTGAAGTGGAGCTTGACATAATCAAGTTTATGTAGTTTCTTGGTGGCAACTTAAAAGTGTTTGCCTTTGCCTTCTTCTGGGATATTTTTCCAGTTTTCCAATGTAGAGGTCTCCCATTCAAGCAGACCTGAACTTGTTCAACGTTCGACCCAAACAGTATCTACAATGGTTAAAAACAGCAGTCTTGTGGCATTATAAAAGGTTATCAGATTTTCTGTGAGAAACTTTAACGGAATAGTGTCTGCTTTGTCATTCAGTGTCATCTTCAGTGGAGGATGATAAATTTATGATACTGAAATTCAAATTGAGCTAAAGATTAATTGCCCTTTCATAACAGTTCTTAGAATATAATTTTTCTTTATAGTCTGTACTGTACATTTTGTCAATTCAAGACGTTAGACTTGCAAAACATACCAAGACACACACTCCCCAAATAGCCCTTTGGGCTAGGACCCAAAGTGTATGTGGTCTGGGTGTGAATGGGGTTTTTAAGTACTCAATGAGTGATTGAGTCTTGACACCACACTGAACCACAAATTAACCAAACTTCTAGACAATATATAATAAAGCAGCACCATTTTATACTTTAAGCTTCCCTTCATGGACCACTCTTATGTGAGGTCATTATGTACAGTATATATACTTTTCTATAAAATGCTGGCTGATTTCACATTACTGTAGGGTTTCTAACCTGAAACTCACTGAACTAAACTCCTATAACTTCCCAACCATTTGGAAGGTACTAAGTGCTGATACCTCTTGCCAACAAGAGAGGAAAAAAAAATCCTATGGGTGACTTAAAGAAGAAATCTCCACACACTTATGACCTTGATGGAGCATTTTGTAATGTTAGGTCTTACTATTGGGCAAAGCATATTAGCTATCTCAGAAATAAAAAAAGATTGGTGGTATTCCCTCTCCCATGGTTCCTCTTGAACTGTTTCCAGATGTTCTCTTTTGAAAGACAGAGCTTCTGCGATTGCTATAAGGTCAGCTCTGTACCTCTAAGCTAGTTTGACATCCCACTGCTGATCCATTTCATAAGGCAAAGTGATACTTTAACTATGAAGATAATCCATGCACCGCTCTGATATATAAGTCAAGCATGATGCTAATTTCCTGGCAACTCTCAATTAACACTGCTAACTCCAGAGTTTAGTCTGAGGTTTATAATTAGCATACAAATATGCAACAGTGTTTTTCTTTACTTTGCTGAGACATTTTTGATGATCTGTTATATATTGTTTATCAGATCAATCTTTCCATTTGCTTCCTATGAATGAACATCAAAAACATAATTAGATATGGTGGCAATATTTGTTCTCAAAGTCACCAGCCTTGCCTATAGTTTGTTTCTATGAATGGATATAGAAAAACTACAGAAACTAAATATTTAACAGTTCTTTGGTTCATAGAATAAGTCCTAACAACCCTATTAGGAGTAAGAATTCTCCTGAGATTTAGCAAGGTATATTTTGTCTTCCATGATAGATGAATTCTAGATTCATATCATGAATTATTTCAACAAATCTCCAAGCAATCTGCCTAGCTTTTAGACTGGACAATTATTAAATCCAAAAAATTGCTTATTTACTCATAGCTACTTTATACTGCATCTTTCTTTTAAAACATTGAAGGGACACAATTATTGTTTTTTTATTCTCATACTGTAATTATTCTATGAGATTGGTAAAAATGAACAATTTCAATTACTCTATGGCTTCTCCAGTTTATGTTCAAATATATGTAGAACATAAGGATCCTTTTACTCTCTAGATATTGCTGAACTTAACTTTCCCATGTAACCTGCTCCCAAAGCCACTCCTGTTTTTTTTTTACCTAGGTTTGATTAAACATATTTCTCTTATTAACACTGGCTGGATTCCCACATGCTGTGCCAAACTAAACCAAACATATAATGACTTAACAGGTAAATGAATCAAAAGCAGAAACATACTGAGAAGAGGGATTTCTCTTTCTTAAAGGAGAATTCTTCTGTCAAAAACAGCTTGTATAACAATAAAATTAACAAAATATACTGGCAAAAATATTACTTGATACATTTCAGTTTATTTTTATCTATCTGATTGCTAGATCCAATTCTAGCCATCTAAGCTTTGCAACCCTGATAATTATACATTTATTTGTCACTCCTGCCAGTTTATTTAGAACTGCTAAGAACAATTTGTAAAAGAAAAAATATATTCTGTTTCAAGAAACATTTTAAAGGTTTGCTCATCCTTTTTGTACATCTCAAATTATGACCAGGAACAAATCATCAGCTGTTTGTACTGAGACATCCGGATTCTATCCTGCTTCAGCAAATGTGTCACCTGGAAGACTCAGCTCTTATCTTCAATCCAGTTGTTGCCATAGTCAGAACTGGCTCACCCCACAAACTTGTTCTGACCTGATATCACATGAGTAACCCCCTTCTATCCCCTTGACACTGTATACCTTAACAACTGCAAACTTAATTCCAGGAAATACAAATTCAGCTACGTAGAACCAGTGCAATGGAGCAGGAAATCCAAAAATGAGCAAATGAAATGCTAATTGGAAAACAAAAGTCAGTTGCAAATCAGAAGTTGAAATGAAATCTAAAATTCTGCCTCTGGGAAGTGAACTGACATTCTTAAATATGTATATGCAGAATTCTGTCTGATTTCATTCAATGGGACTTACTACAGAGAAAATTAACTGGCTTCCTATAATACATTAAACTACAATTTCTTCTAGCCCTGTTTTATTGAATAAGCTATAAACTCTGCATTATTACAAAATAATGGTAAAAAAAGGTCAGGCTCACTCTACTGTTCACTCTTCATTCATCTTCAAAAGTGAAGATGAATGAAGGCATAAGCAAGGCTTGTGACCATGAAAAGTGGGGAACATCTGTGGTTCTCCAGATGTTCCTAAACTATATTTTCTGGACCCTGTTATTATTGGTCATGGGGACTGAGCTTCTGAGTTTTAGCAACATTTGGAGTGCTAAAGGAGCTTTGTGATCTACATATTGCCTTGATATGAACTGAGACTCCCTACTTCCAAGTGAATAATCTTCTGCATTGCTAACGGTGGTGCATCTTCAAAAACATACCCTACTTGAGATTTGCTGGAAGTTATCCTTTTTTGCTCAGAGATGCCAGTTTTTCCAGCAGTGGCCATAGCTGCTGTCATCATCATTCTCTTCCCACCTGCCTCAGCAAGTGAACTTGCCAGGGAAGTATCTCTTGTGTTCTGGGATCTGTAGGTGGTCTGAGGCCAGCTGGATTGCCTTTTCTGGGTTTCATGGGAAGGCAACGAAGCTCTGACCTGTGCCACAGCAGCCTCAGAATTTGGATAATTCTCCTTCTCCAAAAGATTGGTCCCTACATGCTGATACAGTGGCACTCCTGGACTGTTATAAACACTGTCCACCATTGTCTCATTGATCGGCCCAATGTACAACTGCCTGGCTTCTCTGCCTGAAGCACTGCGGCTTGTGCAGCCAAGGATTTCAGAACGAGCATATCTTGGGGGCACAGTGCTGGATCTCTTGCTCTCGCTCTGTCGAACTGTAAAAGCCCGATTGTAGCGCAAGTCATTGTGGAAGAAAGGTGGCCTGTCAGGACTGCTCTCAGGAGAAACCTCCAACCTCTTCAAGGGCTGTCTCTGGAAGCTCCCTTCCGTTGTCCTGTAGGAGTTGTAAGGAAGGCTGTGAGGACCCCAGCCATTTTCATAACTGCTTTGGGAGCCTATCTGTTAAAGCAAACAAAGTAGAACTAAACAAAACCAGAAAAAGCAGAGTCAATAGAAAGTTTCTCATGAAGGAGAAGGAATATTTTTGGAGTATTTTGTTTTGTGCCTCTTAGGTAGAAAATATTCATTTCAAGAAATACATCATTGTATAGAATTAATAATATAATGAATAGGTACAGTACAAACCAAAGTATGCAACTGGAATGGATGCAATGAGAGTCCATGTTAAAATTAACTTTCCTGGGAATTAACCCAAAGAAATACACAGAAATTTTATTTACAAAGACCTAGATATGCTAAAGTTAGCATATGTATGTTTTTACTTCCTCTTCCATTTAAGATATACAGTAAATACAGAAAGCATAGAAAGTGTACGTCACTGTCTTGTCTAAAAATATTTACAAATATTGAAATAAAACAATTCTTTTTTAATATGTTTGAGATCACATTTTCAGCACTGTGCCCCCAAGATATTTTCAGGAATGCTAACAATATGGGGCTCACTTGGTTCATGACCCATGTTTTCCTTCTTAAAGGGGAGAGCCAAGATGCAGGTGAAACATGAAATGTATTTCCAAATCAGGAACTGTGTTGGGCAAGTCACAGCTGAACCCATTCACTGATTCATGTCTCAGAGAAGCCTTTAAGTCAAGCCTGCAGACCTCATGGAGAACATAGCTAAAAGCTGGATACTTTATCGTATTCCATGAAAACAATTCTTATACTTGCCATATAAGATGGCTGATAGTTTTATTCATGAGTGGGAACAAGAATTCAGAATTTATACCCAGTCAGCTCTCAAACCTTTCCCTCTCTTTAGGAGAAGACTTGGTGCCAGTCTTCCCCAAGACTAAGACTTGAACTCAAAAACTAGTGGGCAGAGATTCAAGGACATAACTGTTTTGATAAACTAGATTATCACAGATTAGAAAAGCCATAATAAAGCTTAAAATCAAAAACCGTCAATGATAAACCTCAAACTCTATATATATGCACATGTAATGATATTCAATAATAATATTCAGCCCCAGCTTCTGCCAACCTAGCAGTTTGAAAGCATATAAAAATGCAAGTAGATAAACAGGTACCACGGAAGCATCTTCAGACAAATGCTGGCTCCCTTGGCTGTGAATCAGAGATCAGCACTGCCCCTTAGAGTTGGCCACAACTGGGAGGGAAACCTTTATCTTTAATAATATTCATAGTAGGTATATACATGTCAATCCTGCAAACCACACCTTCTGGCTCTTTTACCTTAACTGTGCATTCTAATAGGTTGCTCCTTGTGGTAGATGACATCAGCACATTATTACTATAGTAGACTTGTTTAGTCTCTGGCCCTTTGTATCTGACCTTGGCTCTCCTAGCTCTTATGCTTCTATTTCTTTTCATTTCAAATCTTTGTAGTGTCAGTGTGGCTGCTTGTTTACATTTTCAGCATACCACCTCTCTTGTCTCCACCAAGTTAGGCTAGAATCTTCAGCCACCATCTGCCTATCTTCTACAATCTTTCTCATCTTCCAATGGGAATTTGGGCAGTTCTGCAGTTTCCAATTCCAGTCTCCAGTCACCTAAAACAGGAGGGCCAATAATTTAATTTCTCTCTCTCCCTCTTGCTAGAAAAATAGATTTCTATAAATGGAAAAGAAGGAGCTCCCCAACTGATGTGTATCTCCAACTAGGTTCCCGTACTTGTCAAAGCAATGCCTTCTCATCACTTTGACTAACTGGCAATGGCAGTTAACATTTGTTGGAAACCTTGGACTGATCCAACAGTAACTGGACAAGACAATGAATTGTATGAAATTCCTGAAAATGATCACCTTTGGTATTAGATAAGAATTGAGAGATAGTACAATGAAAGCAAAAATGGTATCTGCTGGTGATGCCAAAGGATGCCAATTGGGTGATGGCCTGAACAGAGGTGATGTAAGCAAGCTTAGTGACAGACATAAGGTTTTGCAAACTGACTTGTTGAAGGTTACTTGGTGGGAAGCTAACAGCATCTGTGTGCCTTGACTTATAGTCATGCTGACCACATGACTACGGAAGCATATTTGGACAAACACTGGCTTTTCAGCTATGAAACAGAGATGAACACCACCCCCTAGAGTCAGCCACAACTGGAAGGGGAACCTTTACCTTTTTTTTTACCTTGCTGAAGCTTACTACAATAAAGATATTGTTCTGAGTTGACATTCCATCTCCCTGATTGTGGAGAATGAACTGAAAAAAGGTGAAACTTAACATGCAACAATTGAAATAAGGGAATTTAGAAGTGCTTCATTAATGTGGGCCTCTGTCTACAATTAAGCTTTGTCTGGGCAGAAGTAGAAACCACAACAGGAATGAAAGGGGGCCATTTTGAATTAAAAAAATCTGTTCCCAAATCTATATCCATTCCATTGGTAAGTGGTAGGTTTATGGTAAGGGTTAAGAAAACTTCTGTTTGATGACCTCTGGGGTGTGAAAAGCAATTGCAACGTCCAGCAGACCAATCAGGATAAGGCTTGTCATAACTTGAGAGGGGAAAAAGTAGAATCTAGTTCTTGACAGCTACAAAAATTCATAGGGTAGGAGATGGGTGGATTTAAAAACTCAAAAGTGCCTAGCTGGATATTTATATGACACCGAGTAAGCCGAGAAAATTTTCAGTTTCTTATGATCTGCCACAGCCTATATAAGATACAGGTAATCCTCAAATTACAACCATTTGTTCAGTGATCAATCAAAGTTTTGGCATCACTGAACAAAGGGACTTGTATCCAGTCTCCAAAGTTATGTCCATTGCGGTGCCTCTGTGGTCACATGATCAAAATTCAAGTGTTTGGTAACTTGCATACATTTACTACTACAGTTCCTATCACCCCCACCTATGTCTGCACCCTCTGCTGCCCTAGCTCCCACTGCTAACCAAGCATGCCAGCCTAGCCCTTTACAAGGCAGCAGCTGGCTACTCAAGATCTTCTTCAGGCCATGCACAAAGGTTTCCTTACAAGATTTGGGGAAGATGGCCTCATGTGCCAACAGCTACCTTGTGAAAAGCTAGGGCGGGCATGCCTCATTAGCAGCAGAACAAAGAAGATGGTGAAGGTCAGCTCCAATGGCAGAGCAGTGTGTGGCAAGAGCCTCTGAGTGAAGGTGGCAAGGGCAATTACAGCTATTCATTGCATGGATATTCAGAAGCCACGTAAGGTTTAATAGGACCTTGGACAAAGGCATTCTATAGATCCCACATTTCCCCAGTCTACTTCTCCAATACCCTTCTCCTGACATTTAATTTTATCCACTTTTTTGAACCCTAAATTGCTTGATTAGTTTGGGAGATAGTAGCTGCCCCCAAAGAATTCCATCAGATGTGAAGAAGCCCAAAACCAGCATTCTTCTGAATAAACAAGTGTAAGACTGCATTGTTCACTGACCATTTATCTCTGACCCCAATTCTCATTTTTCTTGCATTCACCTTTCATCGTTCTTTGAATTGTTGCTTGCTGGAATGTGATTATGTGTAAGGATCCTGCTTATAATATTAAATTACTGCTTTCTACAAGCAGCCATCCAGTTTTCAATGTTATTTTAGTTACCCTGAATAAAATTGAAAACACTTTTTGCTGTTTCCTCATAAGTTTATATTACATTCCTATTCTTCAGTTCTCAGTGTAACTTAATTGTTGTAATGTCATATGAAAAATACATAAAATAGTTTTTAATTCTATAGTATGAGAACATGAAGAGTTGGGCAGGTGCGAAGTAGACTACTGATAATAAAGAAATGACAAGGCAAAGCAAGCAATTACATAAATGCAGACATTGTAATTAAAACTGGGGAATACAATTTAATCTGAACAAGTCTAAGGATCCACATGTGCCTGACAAATATAAACAAAGACACAATTCTTTTTGGCTTATGTGCAATCAAAAGCCCCAGAGTCTGAAATGAGGATTAAATTCCTTCCTGGTAGGGAGACTGCCCGTGGCAGCAGTTAATTCTTTAAAATATCTCCACTTTGATGTTATCTTGGTTTGGCTATATAGCTAAGATAGCAATTAATTTATAAAGTTTGGAATGATTATTATAAAATAGTATTTCTTTCTGTCATTTAATCGTAGTATTTACTCTACGCCAATAATGTCAATTTTTACAAGCAAACCAGACAGTTAACGACATAGTCCTACATTTATTTTATTCAGAAGTCAGATGTGTCTTAACAGTAAATAAATGGGTATAAGATTGCAACTGGGGAAACCAAATTTCTTCAATATACAGGTAGTCTTCAATTTAGGACTGTAATTGAGCCCACAATTTTGGTTGTAAATCATGATGGACATAAAGCAGGTCGCATGTGACCAGACCCAATTTTACAATCCTTTTTGCAGCATCTCTGGTATCATGGTAGAATTGGTCCTGCAAAGACCAGAAGCCAGAGTCTTTGTGAAACACTGGTCAAAATTTTGGTGCAGGTATGTCGATGACACTTTTGCAATAATCTGCAGGTGACCTAGAAAGATTTTACACGCTGCTCAATGAGCAGTTTCCAGACACACAATTTACCATCAAAAAAGAAGAGGAGGGGACATTGGCTTTTTTAGATGTGGCAGTCTACAGAAGAGGAGACCCTAGAAACTTCAGTCTTTTGCAAGCCTACAAATCCAGGCAAATTTTAAATTATAACAGTAATCATCCCATCGTGTATAAGACAGCCTGTATGGCCACGTTCTACGGACACATTAGGACCCATTGTAGTACACCTCTGGCCAAGGAGAAAGAGTTACTCTAGTTACATGACTAATTCTGGGAAAACGGCTACCCAAAGTCAATCATACGTAGCTGCTTATGCCAATGGAGGGAGGTTCCACCTCAGGTGGAAGTCAAGTATTGGCAACCAGTTCTTTATATTTCAGGTGTATCTGAGGCAGTGTGAAGATTGTTTCACCAAGTTGGGGTGGGAATCACACACCACCTGGTAGTCATACTTTGCAGCCGAATAATGTGTTTTAAAGATCTCTTGAGACTGGGAGAACAATCAAGGATAGTATACTGGCTAAACCGTCATGACTGTGATTCAAATCATGTGGGACAAATGGGTCGCATGCTAGATGTTAGGCTGAGAGAGCATGCTGCCATTATACGACAAAAAGATCCGAATTCGCTCCATACCCTTGAATGAGGCCACAGTTTGGATTTTACATTAGCTGTTGTCCTAGGAAGGGCAGATAGTAAATCAGCGAGGAATTCATAGAGGCTCAGGAGATGAGAAGAAAGTCCATCAATAGGTGTGTGTAGCTTCTGCTTGCCTATAGAACCCTTCGCATGTGACTCGTGATTGTATGTGTATTATTAGCTTTGTAGAACTCTGAGGATGGGTCTAGGAGGAGTTGAAAGCTAAGGAAAATAAAAATACTATCAACCCGGAGTACGATTTATGGACTTTGAAACAAGAACTCAGGAGCTGGATATTTGCGGCCATTGGTAAAATACTGTGATATTTAAGCAAACCCAATGTTTGCTATGGGGTATGTTTTGCTGTAAACTGGAAATAAATGCTAGTTTCTGGCAAAAACATCACAAATCACAGTCACATGACTGTACGGTGCTGGAAATGACTGTAAATTGGGCCAAAATGTGGTCATGTGACCATATGGGGAGAGGAGTGTACATTGGAACTTCAAATCTGGGTTGTAAATCATTTTTTTGGGGTCTGCCATAACTTCAAACACTGGCTAAGCAACCAATTGTCAGTCAAGGACCACCTATATATAGGTACTAAGAGTATATCTTCCTATTCCAATAGCAAACATGCCCTTGAAAAAACACAAACACATGACATAAGTGACCAGTTTAGAAGATGCATGCTACTAGAAACCACTGAGCCGGAGATATTCTCCCCAACATGGAGACTTCTTTAAAAACTTGACTCCTCTTGTGCTGCGATGAGGCTTCAAAATAGCTTCCCTGACACAGAGGAAAGCTAATTTAACATTTACTGAGTATAGATAAGAGCATTTTGTGTTTCCAGGCCTAGAAGGAGAACCTGGGGCTGGGAGAGTAGGAATGGAAGGGAGATGAGATGAGATCAGGTTTAGAAAAGAAGATCTTTTTGATTCATGGTGTAGAAGAGTGTTTCTCAGTCTTGGCAACTTTAAGATATGTAGACTTCAACTCCCAGAATTCCTCAGCCAGGATGTTGGCTAGGGAATTCTGGGAGTTGAGGTCCACACATCTTAAAGTTGCTCAGATTGAGAAACACTGATGTAGAAGTTTCCCATGAATGGGAATGATGAGTTTATAACATTGGTAAAAGATGCTTGTCCTATACTTTAAATGCAAAACATGAGGAAAACTCAGTTGGCATTCTCACTACTATTAAGTTACTTTTCAAGGTTATTTATTGTTACCAAATAAGACCTAATCTGCATTAATATAAACTTTTGTATATTAAAGCCTTCTCACCTGATGGGGCTGATAATATGAAGTTGCAAAAGATGGTCTTGAAGCAAAATCTGTTTCCACTGCACCTAATTTATATACATGTTCTGGAACACTGCTGAAAGTCCGAAGCAAACCTCCTGAGGAAATATATGAAAAATAGGCTTTCAGTAAATTACATAGCAAAAGCAGTCCTAAGCGCTGAGTTATATCAGCAGAATAGTCAAATCAGGATTAATGAGAAATAAGAAACAGAATACAGATAGTCCTTGACTTAAAATCATTTGTTTAATTAATGACCATTCACAGTTACAATGGCACTGAAAAAAATAACTTACGACTGGCCTCCACACTTACAACCATCACAGCATCCCCACAGTCACATGATGAAAAATTGGGCACTTGGCAACAAGCATATAGTTATGACAGTTGCAATGTCCCGGGATCATGTGATTGAATGATCAGCCAGCTTCCAAAGCAAAATCAACGGGAAAGCTAGATTCACTTAACCACATGATTCATTAACAACTACAGTGATTCGCATAACAACCATAGCAAGAATGATCATAAAATCAGGTGCAACTCTTGTAATCACCATTGTGCTTAGCAATGGAAATTTTGCTCCCAACCGTAGTTGTAAGTCGAGGAATACCTCAACATGTTTAGAAGAACTTCAACATTTTCAAAAAGAATTAGAAAACACTTCAGGAAACGTTACACCTACTTCTTTTCTTCTTTTTAAATACTGCAAAAATCTGCCATAAAAATAGGTGCTCTTTGGCTGGTAAACCTGGGGCATGTATTTGTTACTAGAACATTCAACAGTATTTTATCCACAATGATGGTCTGCTTTAGATAAGGCCAAGAGGTGAGTTTTGTATTTCAGTAACAATTTGACTTGTTTAACTCTTACACTGTATTTCGGATGACGCTTTCCAGATTTGTGAAATGTTGCATCTTTGCTGGACAGTTTCATGTTATGTTCATTTTATCTCAGCCGTTGGACGTTCAAAAGCTACCAAAATCCTTTTAGTGACATGGGTTTCAGACTTTAACAGTAGAACACACTTTTTTTCTGAACTAAAACTGGGAACACCCATTCAGTTATAGGGAAAAACAAAAGGACAAATATCAAGCAACACTTTCAAAAATTTCTGCATAATAAAAACTGAGGCACAGGAGTTTATGGCACTGCTTTTGACGTTTAAACTTTTAACTAACATTCAAAGAATCTGGAAATGCCATGCAGCTGGTTTCCATCAATGAAGAAGAAAGGCTGATTTGACTTGCGTTCATGAGGTCAGAAATAACAAAGCAGCAACAGTGAGAATATTATCCTTACAGCACGAAACAAAACCTGCGTAAAATGTTATCTCACCCTATTTCTGTAAATACAAATACAGAAACTGCATTTAAGGTGGAAACACAGTTGAATCCTCTATCACAGGGAAGCCACTTTGCATGTAACTTGTTTGCTGTTCAAGGGAAAACTATTCATGGATAACTTTAGATTCATATTCTTCCTTATGTGTTTTTAAGTTAGATTTTTTTTAAGGAGCACACAGCCTTTCAAAGTAAAATATTTTAGACTGCTGCTCCTGGTTTTTGAGTTGCCTTTGGAAATTTGAACTCAAATGTAGCCAAAGCTAAATTTGATTTAATTGGTTTAATTTAAATTACAGATGACAGCCAGTGGCTAACCATGGCTGCTCACTATTACCCCTATATACCAATCCAGAAAAGGCTGAAGCAAAGCTACATTCTAGCATGTATTGTTTTCAATTATGACATAGATTCATTGATGAAAGCCTTGTCAAAACCAGAGTTCCTCCCTTTTTCATCAGTGCACCTAATTCAGTACTTTGTATGCAAATGTCACAGCTATTCTTTCTACATTTCAAGTTGGTCTGAGGATATATCTTGGGGCATTTGCCTCTTACTGTAGGGAAAATGAGTCTCTTGTCCATCATGGTGAAAAATAATTTTATCACGCACCATCAGTCTTGGAGAATTGATTTATTTCATCAATATTACTTGGGTTAAGTCCTTTACAAGTTAACTTTCTTCTTTGCCTTAACACCTTGGAAAGATAAGGATTGTATTTCGGGAGGCCCACTGTTTTGCAAATGCTGTCTCGCATGCTGCACAGGTAATAAGCGTAACAGTTATTAAGATCTACAGAGCAAAGGTCTTTATGGATTTAAAAGTCTGTTGTCCTTCTGCTAAATATTTGAGCACAGCAAGATTTGAGGGAGCCTGAGTGGAGATGAAACAATATTTAACTCAAACCAGCAGAAAACTCACAGGTTTCCCACTCCTAAAATAAATGATGCCTTTAATTAGAGTTCTGTAGGGAAAAGCAGGACATAAGTCATCCCCAAATGAAATTGCATTGTTATTAAATAAAATAAAATGTATTGTTATTTTTAAGCTGAAGAAATTGTTCATATAAGAACTTGTCTGCTCTTGAATTATTGTACAATTTGGCTGTCTTTTATATCAACAAATTGCTGCTTATTTTACATTTATTTCAGGAATTGATCCCCGATCACTTTCCTATGCTCTAGAATCTTTCAGTTACAACAGAATAAGAATTCCTTAATCTTCCTCTACCATCTGCTCTGAGACCTCCAGCAATTGTACAGATGAGAGAAAACATGTGGCAGATAAACTGTAGGACAAAATGGTGGCAAAAATGAAACTCTTCATCCATACCTGCAAAGCTAAGCAATTCTGCAGAAAATGTGAGAGGCAGGGACCCCATTTTATTTTGCATTCCTGAAATATCACGTTATTTGATCTGTCCTATTTCTTTGGTTAACATTGGATTTCTGTTCTAATTTATTTTTTAATCATCCTTTCAGGAAGTATGTCTCACTGTAAGCTCCCCAGCAGACCAAATTCAATTGATTAAACTGGAATATTGGTCTTTATAAGAACTGTAAAACTCTTTCTTAGATCGTGAATGAAGGTAGCAATATGCCCAAAATGTATAGTAAAAGTGAAATAAATTACTCGATTAAAAGCTTTGGACAAGGTTAAGCACTCTGGTACAACTTCTGTCACTGGATATTTTAATTTTAATTTAAACAAGAATATAAGAAAGGCTGAAGGTCATATAAGAGGAGAATATATATTTTTATATTTTATACATTAAAAATCCCAGATTTGATCCCTTGCATTTTCAGAGACAGGAAAAAGATGGGAAATTCAGGATCTGAATGAAGGACAGTGTGTCTAATTCCACACAGCAAATAAATTGCTATGTATTTTGTCTGTATTATTTATCCACAGCCAGGGACTGGCAAGATTATTAATGCCGGTATTGTGATGATGCTTCTGCATTTTCCAGCAACAGATTAAAAATCTTTAAGAAAGGTGTTTATAGGTACAGTGGGGCAAAAAGGTATTTAGTCAGCCACCAATTGTGCAAGTTCTCCCACTCAAAAAGACGAGAGAGGCCTGTCATTGTCTTCACAGGTTCACCTCAACTTTGAGAGACAAAATGTTAAAACAAATCCAGACAAACACATTGTCTAATTCGCAAAGAAACTTTTTGCAAACTATGGTGGAAAATAAGTCTTTGGTCACCTACAAACAAGCAAGATTTCTGGCTCTCACAGACCTGTAACTTCTTCTTGAAGAGGCTCCTCTGTCCTCCACTC